>APFE031442729.1:36662-58733 GCA_000404065.3 Pinus taeda
ATGATACATCAAAGGAATAGTATGGCAGGCCGATGCTTATGGTACAGATCTGAATGGTTGGTCTTAGAACCTGCATCTACTCAGGGGGAGTATGGACAGCAGTATGGACAGTATTATCTTGGTACGCCCTTGGCCCTTGATGTCAAAGGGGGAGAGTGACTTGGTGTGGTGGTTGCCATCAAGTCCAAAGGGGGAGATTGTTGGCATTATGTTTCAAGTGTTGTCCTTGATGGCAACTCACTCAGAGGTTGGTACAGGTGCTCAGAGGTTGGTACAGGTGATGGCAACTTAATCAGAGGACAAATCTCAGTACAGCAGGACAAGAAAGAGATATACGCAGGTTTATCAAAGAGAATCGGCGTATACACGCAGGCTTCAGTAAAAGCGCGTATATGTGGAAAACTTATCTTTGGTCCGTGGCGGTTATTCCTTGGAAGTTGTGCCTATGGTTTTGGACCATGGCGTCTCGACGAACGTGTTGATTCCTAGTTTCGAAGTTGATGGTATTAGTTTGTTATGGTTTTGGACCATGGTATTGAGCAAGGCCTAAGGCTATATAAGGAGAAGATCATTAGGCCAAGAGATGAAGAAGAGTGTGAGCATTGGGTGTCTGACGAAGTGAAAGGATCTGGTATTGCTGGTTGTCTGTTCGGGAAGTTTGGCAAGGGTCGGATCTGACAGCGGAGGCATAAGTAATCATTTCTAGATCTGTACGCGGGTTGCCTTTGGAGAAAGTGCGTATACACGCGGTTTCGGTACAGTATAGTAGCGTATGCATGATAAGGTTTGATATCTTAGGTTGCTGCTGATTCTAGTGGTTGTTGCAGAGTTCTGGTCTCTGGTTTGGGTTCTGTGTTCTTAATGATAGGGTTTCAGTGATTCAGTATTGGGTTTTTTAATGAATTATGATGCAAGTTTAAGTTGATGATTGTATTGCAGTAATGTTTGTTTTGTACTCTTGGATCCAGTCTGAAAATTGATGAAACGTGGTCCCTGAAGATTGTAGGGTCAACACCTACGTACTAGTAAATGGATCAGCTAGTACAAGAGCTGAGGGGGTTGTAGCTCCCTTCCAGAAGTAGTGGAAAACGAGAGAGGGTTGTAGCCCTCTGCAGGTTGTAGCCTGCATACTGGTAAATGACTGCACCAGTATATTGTAAAAGAAGTTTCTCATTAAAGAAGAAAGAAACGAATTGCAGCAGGTGGTTTTCACCCACATTGGGTTTCCACCTTATATCATGGTGTTCATGTGTGTGGCTCTTGTGTGATTTCCTGTTCTGTTATACTGCACCTGTTTACTGTTAATATGCTTAATAATGTTCTGATGCATTCATTGAAGATTAAGCTAACTGAATTATAAGATCTCTGGGTATACGCTATTTGCTTTAGACACAGTCGCGTGTATATGCCAGTTCACTTCTTTGAAGTAGCGTATATGAATCTGAGTATGAAATTGAAAAGTTTTATCTGATCTGATAATACTGATTCACCCCCCCTCTCAGTATTATTTCCAACAGGTTTACCTAGGGAAGTGATAACAGATGGAGGAGGGAAATTTGTAGGACATAAGATTACAACCACTCTATGGAACCACCAAATCACACATAGAGTCACTTCCCTGTATCACCCGTAGGCGAACAGGAAGGTTGAAGGCACCAATAAGGTCATCGAAGCAATTCTGACCAAGATAGTTTCGACACATCAATGTGACTTGTCTGCTAGACTGTCAGAGGCCTTGTGGGCCTATCACACAACTTGGTGTAATACTACTAGATATTCTCTGTACCAACTGGTATTTGGAAAATAACCTATCTTTCCTATTGAATTTGAAATAAAGACTCTCAAAACAACACAGGAAGTGGGATTAGATCTGACGGGGGCCCAAACTAAACGACTTCAACAAATAAATGAATTGGATGAGGCTCGAATACTTTCTCTACAACGCACCACAATTATTCAACAACAAAGGTCAAAGTGGCACGACAATCTTATTAAAAAGAAGATGTTTTGAGAAAGGAGACTGGGCACTTCTCTATGATTCCAGATTCTAAGACTTTCCAGGCAAGTTACAGACAAGGTGGCTTAGCGCTTATGAAATTCAAGAGGTACACAACAATGGCACTCTCACTTTGACTACCATTAATGAGTGTGGCCATTATTTTAAGGTGAATGGACATCAAGTGCATCTTTATCATAAACCACTTGCCAAAGGGTCTTTTTTCCAACATGTACGTGATGATCCCACCATGCAAATTTTAGCGGCAGGGAGTGATGACCCGACAACTTTACTTCCATAAAATTTATCTTTATTCAACTGTAAATAATGTACATATTATCTTTATGGTTTGTTGCAATTTAGCTAGGCATCACTCTGTAAATACAAGGATTTCTCTTGTTTTTGGGTGTGTTTAATAATTACTTTTCAATCAATTTAACAACTATTGTTCAATCCATTGAATAACTCCATTTTTTCCCTTTTGTGTGTTTTGTTGTTCAATCAATTGAACAACTCCAATTTTTCCTTCTGTGTATTTCGTTATTTAATCAGTTGAACAACACCGATTTGTTTTTTTGTGTTTTTTTGTTCAATCAGTTGAACCGCTGTTGTTCAATCAATTGAACAACACTGATTTATTTTTTGTGTTTTTCTCTTCAATCAATTGAACAAAACCGATTTCTTTTTTTGTGTTTTGCTATTCAATCAATTGAACATCACCGATTTCTTTTTGTGTGTTTTGTTGTTTAATCAATTGAACAACACCGATTTATTTTCATGTTTTTCTGTTCAATCAAATGAACAACTGTTGTTCAATCAATTGAATAGCACCGATTTCTTTTTGTGTATTTTTTTGTTCAATCAATTGAACATGACTGATTTATTTTACTGTGTTTGTTGTTCAATCAATTGAACAACTGATGTTCAATCGATTGAACAACTGTTGTTCAATCGTTTGAACAACTGTTATTCAATCGTTTGAAAAACTATTATTCAATTGACTGAATAACTGTTGTTCTGTAGAATGAACATTTGTGATTTCTTTTTGTTGTTCCATCATCGGTCATTCTTTTTTCCATTTTTTTATCTTCCATGTTTTTTTTAGTAAAATTATTTGTTTGAATTTGGAAATTTTACCTGAGATAAAAAAAAGTAATATTAATACCATTATGACTTGTAAAACCTTTGATGGTCATCTTTATTCCGAAACTGACCTGGTTCATCTATATAATGACTAGTTGAATATCTTCTCCTTGGACACATCATAAAATGATTTACTATCTATTGGGTGTGGAGCCTGATTATCTTCTTTATTTAGAGGTATCGCCAAATTGGACCCTAGTTTGTAATGTGGCAGCAACATTGCCCGTAAAATTTATGCTGCCAGGGGGGTCCAGGGGGGGCGATGATGATTATTTGGAGCACCCTCTCCCCCCCCCCCCGCCTCCCCCTCCTGAAGCTAAAAATAGATATAAAATTGCCTTGTAAAATGTTGTAATTTCATAGTCAATCTGGGTCGTTCATTAGGTGGAGATCTGACGGTAGAAGTTATGTTTAATTTATTGTGTTTTTCCCTAGAAGGAAACCACTCCTTATATATGAGGGAATTGTACTGCATCTATGCAGATCTATATTCTAAGCGAGGAAGAGAGAGGAGATTGAGAGTGAAGAGGGAAATACAGTGGATCTGTTGTAGGTTGTATCTCTTCATTTTGCTGGATAATATATCAGGAAGGACTTGTTGTTTCTCCATGGACGTAGCCCAAAATTGAACCATGTATATGTGTTTCTCTTGTTTCATGTGTTTTCTGTGTTTATATTCTACAATTATATGTGTTTCTCTTGTTTCATGTGTTTTCTGTGTTTATATTCTACAATATATTTTACGTGTCCCATTGCTTTGTAATATATAATTTTCTAACAACTGGTATCAGAGCTGAAGGTCTATTTGGTTGATAAACTCGTAGGACAGAAGGGTTTCTGGTTCAAGTGGGAGCAATAGCGGAAGATGGTAGGTTTAGGGTCAAAAAATTTAATGGCCAAAACTACCAGCTGTGGAAGATGTAGATGGAATATTATCTGTATCAGAAAGATTTTTACCTACCATTGAGCGGAAATACAAAGAATCCAACAAGTATGACAGACACAAAATGGGATATTCTCGACAGAAAGGCACTTGGAACAATACGACTATGTTTAGTAGCATCGGTAGCCTTTAATATTTCAAAGGAAATGAAAAAAAAGGGTTTAATGTCGACATTGGCCAAACTATATGAAAAACCCTTAGCCTCAAATAAGGTATTTCTTATGAAGCTTTTATTATGAAGATGTCAGAAGGTGGATCTTTGATTGATCATTTAAATGAATTTAATACAGTTACCAGTCAATTAAGTTCTGTAGGAGTTACTTTTGATGATGAAGTTAAAGCTCTATTATTTCTATGCTCATTGCCAGAAATTTGGAATGGTTTAGTTATGGCCATTAGTAACTCTGTATCTGGATCTGGTACTTTAAAGTTTGACAATGTTGTCGGTGCAATCCTTAGTGAGGAAATGCGATGGAGAAGCTCTGGTGACACATCAGGTAATGCTTTGATTGCGGAGACAAGGGGAAGAAAAATGGAAAGAGGAAAAATCCCAGGATATCATAGTAAGTCAAGGAAAGGAAGATCCAAGTTTCGATAGGGGATAGTGTGATTGAAATGCCAGAAGAAAGGACACCTAAAGAAAGACTGCAAGTCTCGGAAGGCAAAAGAAGGAGACGTGCAACAATAAAACAATCATGAAGTGAATGTGACATGTGAAGAGTTGCAAGATTCTTTGATTCTTTCATTAGAAAATATTATTGATGTTTGGGTGGTAGATTCAAGGGCCTCATTCCATGCCACATCTGATAGGAAACATTTTCATGATTATGTTCAAGGAGATTTTGGACAGGTTCGATTGGGTGATTATAAACCCTATAAAAGCATTGGAATGGGTATAGTTTTCATAAAACAAAAGAATGGAAATCAATGGTTGTTGAAGGAGGTAAGGCATGTTCCAGATATGAAGAAAAATATGATTTCAAGAGGGTAGTTGGGAGGTGAAGGTTGTGTAACTACTTTTACAGATAAAACCTGGAAGGTCACTAAAGGAGCCATGGTAATAGCAAAAGGAGAAAGGGTAGGTAAATTGTATTTATGCAATGGTATTTCTAATTTTGTTCATGATTTAACCTCTAGAGGAGAAGATACGACATTGTGGAATCATAGGATCAGGCACATGAGTGAGAAGGGGATGCAGATTCTTCACTCAAGAAATTCTTTGCCAGGTTTGAATCATGTTGAATTAAAATTCTATGAGAATTGTGTTTATGGAAAACAAAAGAGAGTCAGATTCCTCATAGTCGGGAAAGAAAATAAGAGCAAAAAATTAGAGCTTGTGCATACAAATGTATCGGGACCTGCTTAGGTATCATCTCACGATGGATCTCATTATTATGTTATTTTTGTTGATGATGCAACCAGAAAAACTTGGATTTATTGTATTCGAAATAAATTTGATGTATTTCATACTTTCAAGAAATGTAAAGATTTGGTTGAAAATGAGACAGCAAAAAGGTTGAAGTCTCTCAGATCAGACAATGGAGGTGAATATTGCAGCAAATATTTTGATAGGTACTGTTCAGAAAATGGAATTCGCAGAGAGAAGACAGTTCCTGGAACACCACAAGAAAATGGTGTGTCAGAAAGGATGAATAGGACAATCATGGAGCATGCAAGGTGCATGAGGTTGCATGCAAGATTTCCTTTACACTTTTGGGCATATGTTGTAGATAGTACTATTTATCTAATAAGCAGAGGGACTTCAAGTTCCTTGGACGGTGGTATTCCAGAGGAGGCATGGATAGGTGAAAAGGTAAACTACTCATTTTTAAAAACTTTTGCTTGTGAAGCCTTTGTCCACATTAATAAAGAAAATAGAACAAAGCTTGAGGCAAAATCAAATAAATGTACCTTTATTAGATATGGTGTTAGTGATTTTGGTTATCACTTTTATGATTATGAAAAACAAAAAATCATTAAGAGCAGAGATGTCATATTCAATGAAAAGGTTTTGTATAAGGATCAGATGCAGGAAAGGAAACAGGAAAAAGAAAATAGAGAATACATAGTTCTTGATGAGATCACAAAAAAAGTGAAGGTGTCTGAAAATCACAATGATCAACAGCCAGAACAACAACAATGACCACAACAGCAACAAGCACCTCAAACACCTGAAAGTGGTGTTAGAAGATCTACCAGGACAAGTAGACCCCCTGAACGACACTCTCCTTCATTATATTTTGTATTGTTGACTGATTCTGGTGAACCAAAATGTTATGAAGAAGCAGTGTAGGTAGAAACCAAGAAGAAGTGGCAGCAAGCCATGAAAGAAGAGATGGACTCCTTAGCACATAACCAGACTTGGGACTTAGTCAGGTTTCCTACGGGTAAAACAACATTGCAGAATAAATGGGTTTATAGGTTGCAGGAAGAAGATGGAGATAGAAAAAGGTATAAAGCTAGACTTGTGGTAAAGGGGTTTGCACAAGAAAAGGTTATAGAATTTGATGAGATATTTTCTCTTGTTAAAATGACTTCAATCTGAACTATTTTAAGTCTAGTAGCAACTGAAGATTTGCGCCTTGAGTAGTTAGATGTAAAGACATCCTTTCTCCATGGGGATTTGGAGGAATAGATATATATGCAACAACCACAAGGATATGAGGTAAAAGGGAAGGAGAAACTAGTGTGCGGGTTGAAGAAGAGCTTATATGGCTTAAAACAGGCTCCAAGGCAGTGTTATCTAAAATTTGACAGGTTTATGTCTGAACAAGGTTATACTAGATGTCACTTTGATCATTGTGTTTATCTCAAAAGGCTAAATGATGGCAGCTATATTATATTGTTATTGTATGTAGATGACATGCTTGTTGCAGGTTCTAAAATGCAGGAAATAAATGTGCTCAAAATAAAATTGGCAAACTCATTTGCAATGAAGGATTTGGGTGCTGCAAAACAAATCCTTGGTATGAGAATAACTAGAGACAAGAAGAATTGAAAATTAACATTGTCTCATAGTGAGTACATAGAAAAGGTGTTTAAAAGATTTAATATGTAGAATGAAAAACCAGTTAGTATACCTTTGGCTAGCCATTTAAAACTAAGTAAGGATGTGTGTCCCAAGACTCAAGAAGAAATGGCTTATATGTCTAAAGTTCCATATGCATCAACAGTTGGAAGTTTAATGTATGCAATGGTCTGCACAAGGCCTGATATTGCACATCCAGTGGGAGTTGTAAGAAGGTACATGAACAATCCAGGAAAAGAACATTGGATGGTAGTGAAGTGGATTCTCAGGTATTTGAGAGGTACCACAAAAAAAGCATTATACTTTGGTGGTTCAAACATTTCTCTACAGGGATATGTTGATGCATATATGGTAGGTGATAAAGATAATAAGAGGAGCACAATAGGGTATGTTTTTACTTCATGTGGAACAACTGTCAATTAGGTTTCAAAACTGCAAAGTTTTGTTGCACTCTCAACAATGAAAGCAAAGTATGTTTATTCTACAGAAGATAGTAAAGAAATGATTTTGTTACAAATGTTTTTGGTTGAATTGGGTAAGAAGCAGGAGTTGGGCAGGTTGTACAATGATAGCCAGAGTGCCATACATCTTGCAAAGAACTCTGCATTTCATTCCAATACTAAACATATACAGCTCAAGTATCATTTCATAAGGTCAGTGTTGGGAGATGGACAATTGAAGCTAGAAAAGATACACGCTAGCCAGAATCCTACAGATATGTTAACAAAAGTTGTAACCAGGGAGAAACTGAGATTCTGCTCAGTTTCAATTGGTCTTCAAGTATGATGAAGAAGATGAGAAACAACCAGGTCCAAAGTGGAGTCATTTTCTAGAAAATGAAGCAGCGATGGAGTTGCTATAATCAGTCTCTAAGTGGGAGATTGTTGGGTGTGGAGCCTGATTATCTTCTTTATTTAGAGGTATCATTGTTATCACCTAGATTTACCTCAGGCTGAAGGGAGGCAACTTCCAGGGTAACTACAAACCAAGCTTAGAATCTCAATCGAGATGACTGGATCAGGTAAGGATTTTAGGCTAGGTATAATAGCATGAGAGTTTTGATTGGGTTTTGTTGATGTTTTGCTGGATCAGGAGGAGCTGGGAAGTTTAGGTCTATGGAATTAGGTCAAAATTGCAGTGTGTTCTATGGGGAAAGGTAGGAATAGGTTATAGCATTCTTAAGCTTGATTAGATTAAGTGCTTGACTGGTGAGAAGCTAAGGAGGGCATGTGGAGATCATGGATATTTCTTAAACAGTAGAAAAAACATGAAATATTGAGTGTTTTCCCAAGGCAGAGCATTAAATAAAATGGATTCCACCTATCTTACTTGAAAACTTTCAACTAGAAGCATTCAGATGATTGAGAGCATACATAAAACAAGTAAAAAAATGATCACATAAGGGAAAACTATGTTAGAACTCCATACCACAGGGATCCCATAAAAATAGTTGCAATTCTTATTAATGGCCTACCAAAACTGCTTACAAGAGAAATACATTAAAGTTTTGAGCATCCAGCTGAGTCCAACCTCAACAAATGTCTAAGAAAATACATAATATAGGCATCAAAACAACCCATCCTAGCCTCAGGGGTCGAATCCATGAGAGGAGGAGCAGTTGCACAACAAACTGAACTGAGAGGTGAAGATACAGGGAGGTGAAACTGACTCATCCCTATGTTAATGCGAACTAATTCATTACATGCCACCTCAGCCATTTATCTGATGTATCTACCCTATGTAACCAAAATATACATTAATTACATCATGATTTTACATTTCATCAATGAAAAGATCAAAATCCCAAAGATGAAGGCAAATTCTGGAAGAAACAGTGAAAAATTGAGCAATCTGTCAAGTGCACAATGCTAGTGTCAAATGCACAGCACCAGAAGGGAGTGTGCAGTGCCAACTTTCAGCTAAATTTTGACTGCCTTCCTGACCTCCAAATCTCGCTCATGATAGCTCATTGGAAAGCTTGTCCTGTCTACTTTCCAAATATGCCCTTATTTTCCAATTTTACCTTCATTTTCCCCTCCAAAATTTTAATCTCCCAATACTGCTCAAACGTGCAATGCCAGGCTCCAAAAACAGGTAGAAACATGAAATTTTGGTGGGTTTTTGGCCTTTTCACCTAGCCAAATTGACTTTCTCACCTGGAAACATGGTTTTTTAAGTGTAAATGGCCTTTTAAATCTAATGGTGGTGGCCATTTCTCCAAAACATGCCCTAAAAAAGTGCACAACGCCCTAGGCGCTGCACATTTGGCTAGTGGACTCATAAAATAAATGCCTGAAAATGACAGGAAATGCTAACACTTCAAGCCCACTTTTGACTACCTTCCTGATATTCAAATTGAGTGTGGGATATCTAGTTGGAAATATTGTTGAGTCTAGCTTCCAGAACATCTTGAATTTTTCAATTTGGAGTTTATTTTCCCTGTCAAATGCTCAATCTCCCAAGACTGGTCAAACACATAGTGCCTGAAGGGAGTGCACAACGCCACTTTCAAGACAACGTTTGGAGGTATTCCTCAACTCCAAATTGAGCTCATGATAGTTCATTGCAAATTTCGCCGTGTCTAGTTATCATTTTACTCATCACACAAGTCATTTGGTCACCCTAGCTAGGAGAAATCTTGATTTTCCCAAGGTCACTCCAGAAGTGCATCAACTCTCCTGAGGCAAATGATGTTTTGGACATTGCTCCCACACCATGAGACCTGTGTAAAAACTGAAGGTGTTTTTTCTTCTTGGGTCTATGATGGAAAGGAAACCTCTCTCACTTTTGTCAAATGCATCTTATCGTGCTCAAAAGCATCATTTGAATAAAATCTATCTCGATGTGTGGAATAGGGGACTTGTAGAGATGAAGGGAAATGAAGGGGATGAGGGGCTTCTAATTTCTTGAGAAAATTTTGGGAAGTAGGGAGGGATGTTAGGACGTAGGGGAAAGTGGAATATCAAAGATTGAGTGAGGGGAAGGGGTCCAAAAGGGAAAAACATAGGCCTAACCTAGAAAAGTGTCAAATTGTAGCAATAGGCTAGGGTTTGTGCAAAAATGATGAATTTGAGGGATATCAGTGATGATAAGTGTTTAAGAAGGTATTTTAAGGATAGGGGAAGGTGTATGAGAATTAGGATACAATTGTTTTTGACGATTTGACCATCCAAGAAAAATTACCTTCAAAACCCTAAGATAGGGAAATGAGCCTTACCTAAGCACAACTGAAGCATAAAAAAGGTGTAAAATGACCCATTGGAACTTGAAATAATGATGACAAATAATTGGAATGATGGTACACTCGGCCGAATGGTGACATGGACCAGTACTTGGAAAAATTTGGAAGGAGTGAAAACAATCCTAGACCTAATACCTAGTGATCAAATTTTACTTGAAGACTCACTGAAATGACAAAAATTTGACTTTGACACCCCAAGACCACTTTATAAGAGCATATTTGATCATTGGTGGAAGGCTGCAAATACTGACACTAACATTGGCATTATTGGGGATGGCAGCTCCTTGGAGGTGTCAAGAACACTGTAGACCAAGTGCCTCATCCATTGGGCAATACGGTCAAAACTCAAACTGAAATGCATGATTGAAAACTGATGACTTGACAACACAATCTGACACTCAAACTGACATGAAATTGACTGAAAAATTGACTCAAGACTTACTTAACTGAAACAAGTACTTAGAAAGATTTTTAATGGTAGTAGACCATCGAGATTTGAGGGCTTCAAATCATGATGACAACCACCTGCCTTCTGATGAAATATGTACAATCATGTGAAGTGGGCCTTCCAATGTAACCAATCCAGTAGATGGCTACTTACTAAAATTCTGCTCGCACTTTCCCTGAGCAGGTAGAACGATGTACATGCAGGAAACTCACAATAACAACTGAAACCAAGGCTTATGCTAAAGAAGCAGAGAACATTCATCTTCTTCAATGATTGCAAAAGAATGGCGAAGGGATCTTGAAAACCTTGAAGCATTACCATGTCTCAAGATCCAATAGAAAAAATACAAGTACTCCCTTCATTCTGATCTGAAAGAACAGTTGATTGTTGATTGATAGGAAGGCATAGAGAAGTATAACCTTCTCCTATCTGAGTGTTGGCTGTAAATTCTTCGAGCATGAGAAAATTTGACTCGATTTTTGGCATACTCTCTCTCTCAGGCTCATACTCCCCAAATTCATAGTCTAAGTCATTCTTAAACAGAAAACATTCTTCAATATTATAAAAAATGACAACCTTGTCATCTTCATGGAAGAAAACAATATTTTTCAGTTGATCTATAAATCTAATTTCGAGACTGTCCTCCTTTAAACTCAGATTTTCATTTTCAAAAGTGGAAGAAGTTTCACTAACACGTTCTTGACTATGTGAACACTGCAAACCTGCATTAGCTTGGGCTATAACATGATCTTTTAGGATTTGATCTATCTCATCTTCAGATAGAGGAGAAAGTACTTTTTGTTTTCTTTTGCTAAAACAGTAATTGTCTTCTTTCCCTCCTAAAGATTCACAAGGCTGCTGAATATGGTCTTGTGTGTCAAAGTGATTAGCTTCTTCAAATTTTTCTTGAAACTCAAAACTGAAATTTATATCATTTACTATAGATTCATCCAAAGAAGATTTTTCACTTACTTGAACAAATATCTCGTCTTGTTTTTCATAAAGGGATTGGAGTACCTCCTTCTGAAGACTTTGTTCTGATGGGATGAGAACACTTGTGTTGATAACTTTGTTTTCTTCATTCAAGGTGATCTCAACAATAGAGCTCTCCTTGATGGGATCTGAAACAACATACTAGTCATCATCACAATCTGAATCTAGATCTGGAATAGCCAACTTGACTTTATCACAATCTGAAATTGGAACTTCATTTTCTTATGTACAGTCTTCTACTATGAGTATATCTGAAATAAGACCTTGTCTTCCATCATTTGCAATTGTACTAAGATCTTGAACCTACTGCAAATGTTCCTAAGAACCTTGACAAGTATCCTCTAAGCTCTCTTTATGCTGCTGAAATGGATTTTCATACAGGGCTTCCATGATCTCATCATCCATGAAGTCATCATCTTCACAAATTTTCTCAAGATTTTCAATAAAAATATTAACATGTTTGCAACAGTTCTGAACTAATATTAAGGATGGATATGATTCTTTATACCTTTCAAAGAACATGGTATGAAAATATTTTAAACAGTAAATACAAGCATGCGACAAACTTTCATACCAAGATCGGGCTTCACCTTCCAGAGTGGCCATGAATATCTTCATCAAGCAGTCTTCAAGAAAATCAACCTTCAACTTGCGAATATGCATGTGAAATTTTAACCAGATGTAAAGTAACATCATTCCTATCATCATCTTTAAACATAGGCAAATTCCTTTGCCAATCTACCTTAGGAATTTTATTTGGGAAACCTGGAATGTGGTCTCGGCTCATGGGAGCATACCTTCGAGCAAACAAATCCATTTTGATAACAATGAATTCACCAAGAAATTCTTTAGGCTATTGGTTCTTAAAGAGTGGAGTTGCCATAAAAATTCTGAACCTTGGGATTTTTCGACACTGGAGTGGCCAGGTGAATGATTTCAACCTTCACATGCATCTGACCATTTTTCACCATCAATAATCAGATCTAAACTTGATACATTTTTCTAAGGAACATAAAACTACATCCCCAGTATGGTCGCCACTATGTTATCACCTAGATTTACCTCAGGCTAAAGGGAGGCAACTTCCAGGGTAACCACAAACCAAGCTTAGGCTTGTAGCTAGCCCTACAAGGCCAGGAGAGGTCTCTCTCCTTTAGAATCTCAGTCGAGATGACTGGATCAGGTAAGGATTTTAGGCTAGGTATAGTATCACGAGCATTTTGATTGGGTTTTGTTGATGTTTTGATGGATCAGGAGGAGCTGGGCAGTTTAGGTCTAAGGAATTAGGTCAGAATTGCAGTGTGTTTTATGGGGAAAGGTAGGCATAGGTTATAGTGCTATTAAGCTTGATGAAATGAAGTGTTTGACTGGTGAGAAGCTAAGGAGGGCATGTGGAGATCATGGATCCTTCTTAAACAATAGAAAAAAACATGAAATATTGAGTGTTTTCCCAAGGCGGAGCATTAAATACAATGGATTCTACCTATCTTACTTGAAAACATTTAGCTAGAAGCATTCAGATGATTGAGAACATACATAAAAAAAGTAAAAAAATGATCACATAAGGGAAAACTATGCTAGAACTCCATACCATAGGGATCCCATAAAAATAGCTGCAATTCTTATTAATGGCCTGCCAAAACTGTTTACAAGAGAAATACAATCAAGTTTTGAGCATCCAGTTGAGTCCAACCTCAACAAATGTCTAAGAAAATACATAATATAGGCATCAAAAAAACCTATTCTAGCCTTTGGGGTCGAATCCATGAGAGGAGCAGTAATTTCACAACAAACTGAACTGAAATCTAAAGACTAGGGAGGTCAAATTGACTCATCCATAAGATGATGCGAACTGATTCATTACATGCCACCTAGGCCATTTATCAGATGTATCTACCCTAGGTAACCAAAATATACATTAATTAGATCATGATTTTACATTTCATTGGTGAAAAGATCAAAATCCCAAAGATGAAAGCAAATTCTGGAAGAAACAGTGAAAAATTGAGCAATCTGTCAAGTGCACAGCGCCAGTGTCAAACGCGCAACGCCAACTTCCAACTGAATTTTGACTACCTTCCTGACCTCCAAATCTGGCTCATGATAGCTCATTAGAAATGTTGTCCTGTCTACCTTCCAAATCTTCCCCTAGTTTCGAATTTGACTTTCATTTTCCCCTCTAAAATTGCAATCTCCCACGACTGCTCAAGCGTGCAGCCAAGCTCCAAAAACAGGAAGAAACATGAAATTTTGGTGGTTTTTTGGCCTTTTCACCTAGAAAAACTGAATTTATCACCTGGAAACATGGTTTTTCTAATTTACATGGCCTTTTGAACCAAATGGTGGTGGCCATTTCTCCAAAAAGTGCTCCAGCACATGTTTGGCTAGTGCACTGATAAAATAAATGCCTGAAAATGATAGGAAATGCTAACACTTCAAGCCCACTTTTGAATATCTTTTCGATGTCTAAATTGAGCATGGGATAACTCGTTGGAATGATTGTTGGTTCTAGTTTCCAGAACATGTTGAATTTTTCAATTTTGAGTTCATTTTCCTTGCCAAAAGCCTAATCTCCCAAGACTGGTCAAACGCGTAGTGCCTGAAGGGAGTGCACAATGCCACTTTCAAGACAACGTTGGGAGGTCTTACTCAACTCAAAATTGAGCTCATGATAGCTCATTGGAAAGGTCTCCATGTATAGTTATCATTTTACTCATCAAGCAAGTCATTGGTCACCATAGCTTGGAGAAATATTGATTTTTCCAAGGTCACCCCAAAAGTGCATCAACTCTCTTGAGGCAAATGATGTTTTGGACATTTCTCCCACACCATGAGACTTGTGTAAAAAATTAAGGAGGTTTTTCTTCCTAGGTCTATGATGGACAAAAATATCTCTCAAGTCTTTCAAATGCATCTTATCTTGCTTATAAGCATCATTTGAATAAAATCTATCCCGATGTGTGGAACAGGTGATTTGTAGAAATGAAGGGAAATGAAAGGGATGAGGGGCTTCTAATTTCCTGAGAAAAAATTGGGAAGTAGGGGGGAATGTTAGGAAGTAGGGGAAAGTGGAATTTCAAAGATTGAGTGAGGGGAAGGGGTCCAAAAGGGAAAAACACAGGCCTAACCTAGAAAAGTGTCAAATTGTAGCAATAGGCTAGGATTTGTGGGAAAATGGTGAATTTGAGGGATATAAATGATGAGAAGTGTTTAAGAAGCTATGTTGAGGATAGGGGAAGGTGCATGAGCATCAGGATACAAGTTTTTATTATTATTTTACTATCTAAGAAAAATTACCTTCAAAACCCTAGGAGAGGGAAATGAGCCTTACCTAAGCACAAATAATGCACAAACAAGGTGTAAAATGACCCATTGGAACTTGAAATAATGATGAAAACTAATTTGAATGATGGTACACTTAGCTGAATGGTGACATGGACCAGTACTTGGAAAACTTTGGAAGGAGTGAAAACAATCCTAGACCTAATACCTAGTGACCAAATTTTACTTGAAGACTCATTGAAATGACAAAAATTTGACTTTGACAACCCAAGACCACTTTATAAGAGCATACTTGATCACTGGTGGAAGGCTTCAAAGACTGACGCTAAGAATCGCCACATTGGACCCTAGTTCATAATGTGGCAACAACGTTACTCGTAAAATTTATGCTGCTAGGGGGGTCCGGGGGAGGGGGGGCGATGACGATTATTTGGAGCACCCCCCGGCCAGGGATTAGGGGCAGTGCCCCAGAAGCTAAAAATAGATGTAAAATTTCCTTGTAAAATGTTGTAATTTCATAGTCAATCTAAGCCATTCATTAGGCAGAGATATGATGGTAGAAGCTATGTTTAATTTACGATTTTTTTCCCTAGAAGGAAACCCCTCACTATATATGAGGGAATTTTATTGCGTCTATGTAGATTTGTATTCTGAGCGAGGAAGAGAGAGGAGATTGAGAGTGAAGAGGGAAAAACAGATCTGTTGTAGGTTATATCTCTTCATTTTGATGGATAATATAATAGGAAGGACTGGTTGTTTCTTCAAGGACATAGCTCAAAATTGGGTGAACCACGTATATTTGTGTCTCTCTTGTTTCATGTGTTTTCTGTGTTTATATTTTTCCAATATATTTTATGTGTTCTATTTCTCTATAATATATAATTTTGTAACACTATCTTAATACCATGATGGTTTATATTTCACACTTTCAATTGATAATTCCCTTTGCTATGATGATATAGGGATAAAATCATAACTATCATTGGCATTTTTTTTACTTCTCACACCATCCCTGACTCTCAAGGAGTAAATGAGCCTCCCTCCCCTTACGATAAAAATACGAAAATATGAAAATATGAAAATGCAACACACATCTTCTTAAAGAGGATAAGCGGTCTCATCACGAGCCAGCCTACCATGACCATAAGGATGTAACACGTGACATTCCATTATGGCCACTACACCAAGGTAATGACCTTCTTGATAGTTAGAACTATCAGAAAGACATGAGGTCTCATCATGAGCCGGCATGATCTCTTTGTTATATCCTAGTGAATGGCACTATGATTATCTGGTTGCCATGCTAGCATAGTGGCCTCTCTATAGCAATGAAAAGGAAAATCATCTAAATACTGGAAGGAGGACTCTGGCTCATTTTTGGGGTTAAAAAGAAACCCTGTCGAGGCTATGAATGCCTGCTGGTAGTAGTGGCTCTACTTGTGATATTGAAGTACTATGCTACATTGCCAAATATTCTTTATCATATTACCCCCTATTGAATCATTGCTAAAGGTGAATTTACCACTTGAACAACATTTCTAGCTAAATTAACGAACATGCATGGCAAACTATATCTTTATATGCATTATATATTATTGTCCAATCAATCGATACCAATAGTCATTAATATTTATCGCCGGTCATGCATTCATCACCTTTTACACCAAAGGTAAATATCTCTTCACATAATGATATAATCTCTGTTTTATTCCTTTTACAGGCATTTCAAATCTTTTGACTTGTATTTCTCTAACCATTTTTTTCATATTTATGCCACTTTGATTGATTTCCCGACTGCATTTATGGCTTCCTGACGCCCTCTCCCTTTTTCCCATGCTTTATGGGTGTGGATGCCCTTTTCTGATTGAAGGGGGGGACAATATGCGTTATCGATAGAATGTGTGATGATTATTAAACTACTTTCTGGTTGGATGGGGGAAGGACTGTATTATGAATGCGCATGTGTAATAATTATTAAACAGTTTTGTGATTGGAGGGGGGAAGGAAAGAATTATGGATAGCATGCGAATTAATTATGAATTTGCGCCAAAAAATGCATATGAGACAAATAACATAATTTCCTTTGATATTGACTCTAAAACAACATCATTTCTTTGTTAATAGCTTTAACGTTTTACCATGTTGTTCCAAACTGTGAAATTGTGAGAAGAGTGCATGCAAAAGTGAAAGTGAACCAACTACTGAGAAACAACAACCATGGGAGGAAAAGCCATCCGCAATGAACCTACAGTGCTTCAAGTATCATAACAGGCTTGTGAAATTCTTGAGCATGTCAACTGGCTTCAATACCTAACCAAATTACAGGGATTTCATGAGGAAATAACAATTGAATTTTTGCATAATTTATAAAACGAACACACGATTGTGAAAGGCAGAAACATAACATTTTTTGAAGCAGTTATAGTTGAAGTCTCTGGACTTCCAACAGAAGACATGAGATGGACAGATAAGTATGTTCTTCTACACGATGTAGTCACAGTATTCCAAGACCCAAATGAACAATTGGTACACAAAGGCAAAGGGATTCACCGTAAAACTTTAAGGAAACCATGGAAGGATTGAAAGGGCTAATATACTTTTGCTAAAATGGAAATTGTAGAATTGAAATGAAAGCAAGGAAATGCAGAAATTGAAAGAAACAACTACTCTACTTTTGCTAAAATGAACTACCTAGCAGAATGTTGTAGTAGAAAATAGAAGAAAAGCAATAATCACAAAATACTCTGACACAAGCAATAATCACAAAATACTCTGACACTTCCCCAGCAATGGCACCAAAAAGTGGTGGGCACCAGTATTGCAACAACAATGTTGCAACTCCTGGGGCTTTCTACTTTACTTTTATCAACCTGGTAGTTCGTAACAAACTTAGAAACGATGGCGTTGTATGCATAAGTACTAGTTCTTACTACAGGCTATCACTTGGTCAGTTGGCTCAAGATCACTAGAAGCTCAAGCCAACTTCTATGAATTCTAGAAGAAGCTTTACATGTGATGAGAGAAAGGAAAGCTTACTCTATAGAGGCTATTCTACTTGCAGAAAGAGAAAGAAGACTGGAATGTAAAGCAAAACCTAGCAAACCCTAATTTACCGACTAACCCTACTTTTGCAAAAAGAGAGATGAAAACCTATGAAATGAATGCCATTACCTACTGAGAAAGTAAACTACACCTATTCAAGCTATTCTAGAAGGAAATGAGGAAAAATCGTCTTTTTTGGATTTTTATGTATTTTATGTGAAATTGTTATGCATGTAACTTATTTGTTTGTGGATGTGGCAGCGATTAGGTGGCGATGGAAGGCGACTTTTAGAGTTGCAGAGTTGTAGGAAGGTGTGGAGGGGTCCTAAGAGGCCTTTGGCAACCTTTTGGAGGCTTTCCCTGTAATCAAAATTCAAAAAGTCACTTACAAGAAATTCAACAGGAGGCTGCAGGGGATCTACAGGAGGATCTACAAGAGGATCTACAGGAGGGTGCCGAGGGTTGTTTTAGAGGTTTTAAAGGTGGAAAAAATGGTGGGAAAGGGTAGCTGAAGACTAGACGGATGTGTTAAGGTGCGTGAAGTTCATCAAAGATGATTAGGAAAGAAAATAATGGTTGGATTTGTTCAATAGACGAGAGGAAAGCTTATGAGAAAATTGTAGAAATTAGGGCAGATTTGTGAAGGGTTGTGAATGACCTGTGAGACATGTAGCAAAAGCGAAAGTGATGGTTGATTTATTGACTTATTATGAGTAGAGATGTACTGTAAGAGAGCTGCAAATCAAAACACTGAAATCGAGCAAGAAAAGAACTAGTTGCATCAAAAAGCATAACTATATCTCATGTTAACCTAAATTCTGATCTAGGAAAATACAATGTTGAACAATGTTATATGGAAAGGAAAGAATTGAAAGAGATTTACTACAGAAACATAAATGAGTATGGAAAAATGGATCTGAAGCAAAGCATTAACCTCTAAATCAAACTATAACACTAGAAATTGCATAGAGGAAGCAAAACTGTGTTTTTGGTGGTAGCATGAGGGTCTTGACCTCAGCTCATGGTCCTGAAGGGAAGAAAGGAGGTCAAGGCTCTATTGATGGCAATTTTGTATCTTTCTCTTACCATTATTTAACCTACTTCAGCAAATTGAAATGGAAATAGCTATGTAAATCACCAAAAAGCAACCTATTTTACTAAGGAAGAAATCTATCTAACATCAACTAATTCATGAATTGCAACAAGACATATAAATACAAAACAAGAGATGTTGGGTAGCTTGGGTTGGACCCTAACCTAAGAGCTTCATCCCTTTGAAAGAACTCAGTGCTGTCTCAGAAAATATTTCATCCCCATTATCAAAATAATAGTCACATTACATAAAACTGTTCACCAAAGTAAGCTCGAAATTAGCTAAGCAAGAGTTGCAACAAAAGTTAGAAAATTTGACTAATATCCAACAACCTAATGAGGCCCTAAGACTCTCTATTTATACCACTGAAGCTCCCAACAGCTCTCCTAAAATCAAGGAGGCTTGGCTCCCAAGACTTGAGATAGACAACGGTTCCTCTTCACTTGCTCGGCTGCCCCTTTGATGCATTGATGTGGCTGCTTGTGCTCCGAGCCTTCTAAAGGAGGATTCGAAGTAGGGGGTCATAAATGAGGGGGAAACCCTCCTACAAATCCTCCCCCTTGTTTTCCTCGAATATTGGCTGCCAAATGCTCATTAAACCTTTGACTTTGTCTCAAAATTGACCAAAAATCTGCATAAAGCACACAATAGACTTCATGGCATAATGACTAACCCAATTCACTCTATTAGCATAAATATAATAAAAAAATGCAATAACCTAATGAGAATGGTGGATTAAGCTGAGTTAGGAGGCAAAATGAGCCCATATAATTACCCATTTATGGGGCTCATCATTACCCCCTACTGAATGTGTTGCTCATCCTCTGAGCAACTAGTCCATCTCTTCATCTTTGATGGCCCTAATGGCCTCCCTGACATCCCATGCTGTTGATGTGAGATCCTCTTCCTTATCATGGAATCCAGCCTTTCTATCCACCTCCTCCCATTGCGGTTTTTCTTCTTGATCTGAATTTGAAACTACTTGAAAAAGGTTTGCAAGGTATTCAATTCAGTATTAAACATGTTTAAAACATTCCCATGTCTTGCAGTAAAGAAACAAATGAAGTTTTCAGTTGTTCATGATCCATTCAAGCATAGCAGAAATATTTCATTTTACTATTTAACACATTAAAAAGAATTTTTTCTGCAAAATAAATCAACCACAGATGAAAAAGAAGTTGATGAAGCAGTTCACCCCTCCTAGGCTATGTCTGCTGGGTCCAAGGCCCCCAAATGGGTCAGTCCTCGTTTTGATTAAATGCTCAAAATGGAATTACAGTTGAATATAAGTCTCTACATGTGAAATAGACTATAAAATCAGATTCAGAACACATGAATCCTTCAGGATTGACTGCTGGTTCACCTCCAATGGATACCTGCAACCTGAAACAGTCCTCACAATACTGGGCCCTGGTGGCTCCTAGAACTTCCACGGCTCCAAAACCTGTGAAAATGACCTCTGATGGCTGAAATACCTATGCTAACAGCTTCAGAACGTCCAAAATACCCAAAATCAAAAAACACTTCGTCCAAAACCGCCTTTCCTAGCCAAAGTTATGGTCATTTAATGAAAACTACCAGTTTCCCCTAAAATGACTCCAGCTAACTTTAGTGGAGCTCCGCCAAATATGGACGCCCGCCAAATTTGGCGCTCCGCCAAAAATTCCATCAACTCAACTGCAATTAAACTAACCTTAACTTCTACATGTGGCCACGTGGATGGGTTCATCGGATTTCATGCCCGGCGGTTTGGGTTATGGCCCATGGTTTCAGGCACGGTCGTATGGAGGCGGGGCTGGCCTTAAAGGGCTAGCCCATTCTTTCCCGCCCATATCATAATTCAAACATTAAATACCAAAACTTTCCATTAAATTTCAAAACCCATGGCTGTGGTGTAATGGTAAAACTTTGGATTAGTTGAATGGAGGTTGTGTGTTCAAACCTCTCCACTGCCAATAAAAATTTTAACATGCGCCCAACTTTGCCGACGTCACCCTTGGCCACGTGGCGGTCGCCGGGCCTGCCACGTGGCATATTTCATTGGCTACTAGAAAGAATATTCCTTGGAATATTCTCAAGAATATTCTACGGAATATTCTTTTTTTAATTTTTTTTGAAAATTCAAAAATTAAGGGTCATTGGGCAATTTTGTTTTTGCCATAACTTTCACATACGGCGACCATTTTTCGAACCGTTTGCGGCAACAAAATCGGGAGGACAAGATATATCCAGTCGTTCAAGTTTGAGCCAATTTTGAGCACTTTCAAGTTTGAGCATTTTTCGACACTTGGGACATGAGCCCCTGATCACGCCTCCCCATTGGGAAGCTTTTGGACCCCAAAAGCCTTCAACTACCTGTTAAAGAGGTGAGGGTACAGTGCCCTCACTCTTTCCACCTCCATCCACTTTTCCTTTTTCGGTTTGCTGCCTTTGAGACCAACTCGAACATAATCTACATTGCCCCTCCTTGAAGTGCATGTCCTTCTGTCAAGGATTGTATCTTCTTTCAGCTCATCTAAATTTTCTGGCGAGAAATCTTCTATAGATGGCAGCTGAACATCGCTTTCATGATCAGCGATCACAGGATGTTCATACAAATGTAAGTTCTCCACATTAACAACAGAATACATTTGCATGTAGGAAGGAAAATCTAATTGAAAAGCATTATTTCCAACCTTCTTGAGGATTTTGAATGGGCCATAACGAATAGGCTTCAGCTTTTTACCTTCTCCTTGCATCCTTTCCTTACCAATGTACAACCATACCTCATCCCCTTCTTGAAACTTGTGATCGACTCTATGCTTGTCGTGTCTTTCCTTGTACTTGCCTTGACTTTTCTCAAGCTGTTCTTGAATTTGCTGA
>APFE031442730.1:0-32967 GCA_000404065.3 Pinus taeda
TAAATGTTATTTAAATTAGAATTAAGTTTTAGTATTAATAAATAAAGTTATTGTTGAAATTTTTGAAATTGCATTTTAGCAGTTTAACATTTTTGATGATGATGGTGGTGGTTAACGTCCAATGAGACCAAACTTTGGTCTATGGGATCTAAAGAAATGAATTATTTAGTTTGATTTAAGATTTTATTCCTATGCTCAAAAAGCTTGGAGAGAAGCCTCCCGAGCTCACTGTAATTTTGACAACGTAAAAGGCTAGGAAGGTCCATATTACAGCAAAGATTTCGAAACTGAGATCTAATGTGGTTGTACTTGGGGGCACTCTAAGAGGAAGTGATCTTCATCATCGATGTTCATGTTCTCACAGAGATGGCAGAACCCTTCCATCCATGGTGTTTAGGAGCTCGCCAACGTCATTTCACTATGGAGCTCATGAGAGTTCATTCTAATCTTGGCTATATTAATTTTCTTCTTTGAGCTAGTTAAAACAGAGAGATACTTTTGATCTTCTAGGGTGGGGTTGATGACCTCCTTGACTGAGATAGTCTTAATTTTCGGCTTTTAGCTACTAAATGCTTTCTCAGCACGCTACATTTCCTTTTTGATAACTGAGAGGGTACATATTTAATGTTATTAGATTATTGAGAGAAGAATTCGGCTTAAATCACATATAGAAAGACATTTGTCAAAAGTCTTTCTATATGTGATTTACGCCGAAATTCTTCTTATAACTATGATGGATCACAGAAGCCTCAATTCTACAATGTTATTAATTTTTTGGAATGCAACATTCTTGTCGATCTCCCAATAGTTTAACCAGGCCTCGTGTCTTTATACCAACCTCGTTTGAGTCTTAGGTGGTTTTGGCTGGAATTTAAAGCTAACTTAGGAAGTCTATGGCCTCCTATGTCATTAAGTTTGTGCGTGAACAACAGAAGCCTAGTAATAGCTAGGCTCTCAAAGGGGAAAGACCCACTTCTATAAACAGAATAAGATAGAGTGTGTTGCTTTTAATTTTAAGGTTATACTTTATAAAACGCTTCTGGATTTGCTCGATTTTTCTCCATAATTCTCCAGAGATGCTACAACCCCAAACCTCACATCTGTATAAGATAACCAGAGTGACTAAAATTTCTTATAAATATTATAGAAATTTTTTTATATAAATTATAGAGTTTATGTATTTTTTTCTATATTTAAAATATATTATTTTTTATTAGGAAAGATTATAATAACATTGATAAAATATGCTCTACTTAATTGTTTTAAAAAAACAGATTGTGATATGTATAAAAAAATTAAATCAACTATCACTACTGGAAGGAGAAATTCTTATCCCAATTATATGGGAAGAAAATGATTTGAAAAACATTAAAAAATAAACCTCAGATTAATCACTATATATAACTCCTATATAATTTGTTAATATGTGCTCCAACTCAGGAACGGTAATGAATAGGATCATTTATAAGTAATTGCCCTATATAAATTGTATATTACTAAAATTCAGGAGTTAATAGATTCACAAGAATATCAAGAAAAATAAAAAGTAAACTGATCTTATATTTTTTTTTCCTATATGTATCACTTTTATATGAATTTTAATACCACTAAATTAATTATGTCTGGTCTATACTAGTTTAAATATGGTTGGAATTTTGATTCGTTTTGATATTAGAAGTATAATTTGTCTCTCCAGTTAAGTTTCTATGATTCATAATAGTTTAAATATAATTAGAATTTTGATTCATTTTGATATTAGAAGTATAATTTATTTCTCAACTCAAGTTTCAATCATTCATAATGTTTAGTAAAATAGTTATTCTAGATCAATCAAATGCATATTTTGATTTTTAAGCATTTTGAACCAATCAATATTGTTCATTAAGACAAAATGGTGAAGAATGTTTCATCTAACAACATTTATAAATAGGGTGATGTCTTGAAAACTAAATTATAAGGTCAAACGTCAAAAGAAGTAATATGTAGAAGAAAAATAATAAAATAATAAAAATCAAAAGGGAAAGACTATTAAAAAGAAAAAAATAATATAAATAAGGTAAAAAATTAAAATATTAATTGTTAATAATTAATAATAAAAAATTAAAATCATTAAAATTAATAATAATATTCTTAACTATATACCATAATATATGTCAATATCAATATCTTAATATTAACAAATTTATATTAAAATTTATATGTTAATGCTAATCGGGTTTTGGATAGACCGTGACCGGGTGCTTTGTTAAGGCATTCTTTGACATTAATTCATCGGTTCAATTCCGTGTCCTAGCGTGATAGTTTAGACATGATGAAGATGTAGTCCTCCCAATCTTACAAAAACAATAATATATTAATAATAAACCAGCCTTCTCATGTCCACGAGCTCACCATGTGTGATGAGCGATGAAGGGGTGGCAAACATTGGTTAAAGGCGACGAGCTGAGTTGCGACAATGAGAAGGTGTCTTTTTTTAAACGCGTCCCAGCGAGTGTGCGATGATGAGTTGCAATGTGATATTAGGAGGGTTGAAAAACCAAAATTTGGAAAATAAACTAAACATTGATTGGCACGTGTGATGAGTTTATAGAGTCATCAAAAAACCGACGAGTTGGTGGGCCGACGTGCAGAGTGATGAGTTGGGTGGACCGATGCATCTTCTGGTATTTTCCATGGGCGACTTGGGTGGTCAACTTGGGTAGGCCAACCAAGCTTGACCATGGAATAATGGATATATATTGATGGTGACTTGGTGGTGAAAAGACATCAAGGGTGTTCAAGCATAATCATTGAGCAATTACTTGGATGAGCTAAGGAAAGAGCAAACAAAGGAGGGCAAGGTGCAAGCGAACAAAGGGCCACAATGCTGAGCTAAGGAAGGAAGAAAAAGTGTAGGTTTTAGGCATTATCAGTGGATGAACAGTAGGTTAGGCGACCCTACCCACAGATGAGCTACAGTGCGGTGCATTTGCCCAATGATCTATAGTGGTGCGTGTCTGCTCAACGAGCTGTGATGGGGCACATTTTCCTAGCGAGATGCAATGGGGCATGTCTACCCATGAGCTCCATAAGGTTGACAGAATGAGTTGCAGAAAACTTGGGCATTCCTGCATGATAGGCTGTGGACAGTGACATAATTGAAACGATGAGCGTGAAGTTTGACATGGCTGGGTTCCCTTGCCTACTGATCAGCTACACTAGGCAACCCATAGGAGGGCACCTCTGCCCAAACGATATGAATGAGTGAGGGTGTTGCTGACTAGTAGGGTGACCGAGCATGGATGACCTTGAACGAGCTACACAGATGAACGAGTAACGGCGCTAATGAATGGAAGGGCAACCCGGGGTGGGAAACCCTAAACAAGCAGGCCGATATGTTGTTTTTTGGTAGAATTGCTAAGGTGAATCTTGGGGTTTCCTGGCAAAGGCTGTATATGTAAAAAATACTTGTAAAAGATTATATTATTATTATTATTAGGGAGACTGTAATCAGTGAGTTTCCCCTCCCATTAAAGTAAATTTAACCGTTGTGTATATTTATATGAAGATGATGATGAATGCTATTTCCTGTTATTTCTGTTGTCTAAAATGATTACTGCTTAGTATAATTGCACAAAATAACTAAGTGTTGAATGTTAGGCATAGTCCATACTCATTAGTATTGGTGAAAATAAATTGGGTAGCGATGCCACACTTGCTTATGTGTAGTTGAAACATCACTGCCAGGATAGGGGCATGACAAGCCTAGCCCCATCTTAACTCTGGTTCTATCAAATGCCGATAGGGAACAAATCTCTTGATATACCAACCTCTTTTCTGAGTGAAAAACTTGAAGAAAGGTTTGCACCTTGAGAAATTTGATCCCTCTAAGAGCCCGATAGATTTAGAGTGAAGATAGATCTAGCATGGTTTAATTATTAATTTTATTTTCAGTTTAATATTAATTTTTTTCAAATTTTAATGAGTTAAAATGTTTTAATTGATAAAAAAAATCATTTTTTTGTAGTTTGACTGGGTCAAATTTTTTACATAACATAATATAACAACACATTACAACTCTCTTACATACTAGGATGGAGAGTGTCTTTTGATCCAAACTGTAATAAACTAAATTTAAAAAAAAATTGACTGTGAAATGAGAGATGGTTTTTTCCCATGCGGTATGGGTGGGCCATTGTATTGGCCTATGGTGTGGCATGGTTTATAATATCCATGGTAAAGTGGGGGTGAGTATCCATGGTTAAAAGTATTGTTATATTGTAAGTATTATTTTGATTGTGAAATGAAAGACTGTTTTTGGGCATATGGTATTGTTGACTCATTGTATTTGTTGGGTAATTTAATTGACTTGTCATTAATTGTCAAACCTAGGGATAATTCAAAGAAACTAGTCTAAATGCAAATGCGGATTTAAACCTATTTATGACTAAGTTTTGATAAGCATATGTACATGTTATGTCTTAAAAGGCCAATTAATTCAAAATCAAAACATCAAAATTTAAATGAATGTTTAAAGAAAACTAAAGTACAAAAACTTCAAGATCTATTCTAATTTCACAAGATATTGAAATCTATTCCATTAAACAATGAAAGGAAATCTAACTAGATGACCTGAAAAAGGAAAGTTATTCTATGAACTATAAAACAAATCTATTCTAATTTTAATCTATGAGACTTCAAATAAATGTAATCTAAAATACTGATATGAAATCTAACTATCAAATTGAAAGTGCAACTAGTTTACAAAACTTGGAATTGGAATTTATTCTAGAAAGTAGTAAAAATCAATGATTTGTTAACAAAATTTCAACATCAAGACCCTCCAAAGATCAGTAATGTGTGTATTCCATCTAAAACCAACCATAGCTATGAAAATGTTGACTAGAAAGAAGCTTAAAAAGGAAATAAATTACTGGAAAATACTTCAATGAAGGTGCTTTTAGATTTTTAATTTTATATTGAGTACTCAACCTATAATAGACAAAAAGAAACTAAGCACACTATATTGAAAATAATAAATTCAAACATCTAAATATATTGAAAATTAAACCAAAGAAAATCTTGAAAAAATGAAATTAAAATAGCAACTGTACTATATTGCAACTATATAAGGGGCCCTCCTCTCGAGTGTGAGGAATTATAAGCTTAGATCACTTGATTTAAATCACTAATTTGATTCAGAGTTGTGGCATATCAGAGATTACATTTGTTGGAAAAAAAACTAAGTTTTTTCTTCTTCAAACAATAACAACAATTAAAATTTAAGATTCATTATTGGCATCTTATCCCCCCTCTCATCAAAGGTGTTTCAACTTATAAATTTTTGAGGGAACACGAAACTCAGAATTTTGTCGCATGAATTATTGCCATGAGTTCTAAGAAAATCAGTTTGGAAATAAAACCATAAATATTTTGAAGGATTTTAGGATAAAATATGAGTACATATCTGTTAACACTTTACTCCTAATGAATTTTGTAAATAACAGCTCGTTCCAATCATTTTGGTGATTGGGCGTTAACTGTGATACTACCAAACCATTTACTCATAGAGTCTAGAAAATATGGCTCCAAGGAACCCCAAAAATATCTCAAATGTTAATGAATTTGAAGAAACTTCTGGATGCGAACCTCACTAGGTTCATGTTGCAAAAAACCCATGTTTTATTTTTCCAAAATTCATTTCCATTTACTCAAAAAATGTGTGTGAAGTTGACTTCTCAAAATTGTTGTGATTTTATTTTGATTTCGTGTTGGAGGTTCACACGTGTGAGCTAGATAGACCTTGACCAACACAAATCCATATTGGAGCTTCTAGGAGGCATGTCCATGAGGCATATTTCCTTCTAGAGTGGTGCTACTACCTTAATCATGGAGATAGCTACAAAAATTGACTAGAGTTGCATAATATTGAACTGGCCAAACCATCATTAGTAAAACCATGCAAAATTCTTTGTAATTCATTAAAAATAAAGGAAATAATAATAAACTATGTCAACTTGCATAAGGGATTTTGGTACATTTATGAATAAATATGGTTAAGAGTGATGACAATAAGTGAGTGGAATGATGCAAAAATGGATGGTTTCATCAATAAAATCATGACATGTTGAAGGCCCCACATTACCCCACACTAGAGATTTTACATGTCCTCATGAAAATATATCTTTTTCATAATCCAACTGGTCCTTGGTGTTCCTTCATTCTATCGTTTCAATTGGATCCTTAACTAAAGCTCCATGATATAAATGTTGATAATCTATCTCAATAATATGCACAATTCTCTCTTTACTTTTCAAAATTACACATCCGGTAGCATAACTCTATTTCTACTCATTTCCTTTTTGTGTCGTTAGAGTAAGAAATAAGAGTTACCCATCCTCCTTTGAAAGTAAAACAACATGAAGTGTTCACATAATAGGTTTCTCATGGATGTTGTAAAGGTAGAAGTAATGCTTTTTTATATTCTTGATAACCTACTTCAACAATGTTGTCAAAGAGTTTTTCCAATAACTCACCAACTAATGAACGATATTTATTTCAAACATGAGTCTTTTCTTGTCAATGCAAGCAGACTTCCCATTGTGAAGATTTTAAAATATGAGTTGCACATAACACAATATAAGAGTCGTAGGTTAAGGCTGTATAATTTATCAAAGAGAAAATATACTTCCAAGTGATTCCAAGATTGTGTGAAAAAAAACGTTGTTGCAACCTTCTTCTTCTTGTGTCTCTGTACTCATGATTTCTTGGCTTCCATTAAAATTATGAAGATGAACAATATGACACATAATTTAAGTGCTCCATTTACTTTTTGGTCATGTGCTACAAACATGTACTATGATGGTTGGTTAACAAAATCATCTCCATATTTTGAATTAGTCTAATATGAAGGCCAAAAAAGGTCAAATTTTTCACCAAGGAAAATATTATGCAATCATAGTATTGGGTTCAACCATAACAAGTTTTGTAGAGTATCCAATAAGGGATGAGAATAGGAAACAATTATTTGGGATTTATTATGCATTCAAACTAGGATAAGAATGAAGGATTGATAAAATGATTTTAAGAATGTGGATTTGATAGGGTTAAATAAAAGATCACATGTTTTACAATAGTTTTCTTATTACAATTTCAAATTTTTTTAACAAATTTAAAACTTTGAAGTTAGTTTTACCTCAAGTTTCCCTTTTGGAATTGGAGAAGAGAACACAATATTATGGTTGATTTGGTGTTGATTTGGCTCAAGTACCCTACAACATGATGCATTGACTGTCAGTTTGACCTTGCTCCAAAGAATGTATCTTTTTCATGTAGCAGACTTGTTTTTTAAATTTCTCTCAAATGGTAAATCAAATTCTTCTAAAATTTTTTGAGATTGTTACGATTAATGTTATGAACATATCTTGAAGAAAAGGGGAAATGATTTTATATGATGTTGGCCCATTTATTGAAAAATCCACATTAAAAATGATTGAAATGTTATGTATTTATTTACCCTACTATGATTCATTTACCTTAAAAATTTCAAGACCAATGGGTGCACGGTTTACAAGTTATGATCAAATCAATTTCTTCCCCATTTCACCCATAACACTATCCAATGTTGCAACAGAAACATATGCAACAAATTCATTTTTTAAGGTCAAATTGAGTGCTTCAGAAGGGAAACGATATATCTTTACCTTTTTGCTGCCACATATCTTCAAAATCCCATTTTTATGAAGAAAATTAGTTGTTGTGAAAAGATACTAAATTTTGTCTTGATGTGTGCACAATGGTGAAAAATTAAAATCTACGTTAAAAACCCCACTGAAATGTCTTCAAAAATTTCTCTTTTTTTTAGTTTTTCCCATGTCTTACTCAATTTATCATACACTCAAAAAACCTAATATCTCATAAAAAAAGTCTACTCCAATCTCTTACAATATTTGTGCCAAAATTGCCCTAGAATAAACTTCCATAGTCAAAAAACAAGTTTCTACAACAATAGTTGCAGATAATGCAATTTTCCATAGTTGTTGTAGAAAATGTCAATCTCTTTCGAAAGTTGGTTTCGCTGAGTATAATATGCTAATTTGCATCATGTGATGTATGCGGAATTAGAAACCAAAAAACATAATGCATATTGACTGAAATAGACCCAAATTTATTGATTTTCTTGAAAATGAAATGAATGAAGAAGAATTGTAGTGGTGCAATCATGCTGCTGCAAGAAACAACAAAATTAATTGTTGCAAACTATCATTGATTGCATTGAACCATATAGTATACATTAAAACAAAAATCCATTGTAAAAATTTTACCATGCGAATGAATGTGTTGATGTCGAGCATGGAAAGAAGTCAATGGATTATTGATCAATAATGAAAATTGTTAACCAATGCAAGACAACTCACCCATAATGTAAATGAGTGTCAAAGTACCTGAGTGGATCATGATAGGGATGAAAGAATGTGTTGAAGTTGAGTCACCTCCAAGATGTCATAATTGAGGGACACTGTTGTATTCCCATTGTTTTCACTGAGGAGTATTTTCCTTAATGTATGCAAGTTCCAAGTTACTCCAAATAATCTATGATATTGGTCCTAGATAATTTCTAAGTCGATGGGACAAGATCCATTGGAAGGTGGGCCTTGAGGAATCCCACATCACCCAACTCGATCATAGAATAATAATATTTTAAGAACCATAATAAAATATTGAAATCATCATGACAGTACATAACTTATTATTAAATTTGCTCACTAGTTTCCAGGTTTTCAAGCAAATCTCATGTCCAATTGCGCTAGTAAACTAGTTTTCACAATAGGATTTATTTTTCTATTTACAATTTTTTTTAATATCCTATTATACTTGAAAAATAAATCTCATTCAAGCATATGAATACTTCCAATGGAACCATGTGTGTAACCAAATAAAATATAAAATCATATGCATGTTTAAAAGATAAGCTTTGATATATAGCAATATATGAGAGACCAACTACCTTAATTGAGATGATGTCAAAAAATGTTGAAGAATTGAGCACTGGGATAAAATGACTACCTTGAACCAAGATTCAATGTAATATTCTACTCCTTAGATTCCTTCTATCATGCCCTGTAAGTATTTAGAGATATGAGCCCCATTCGTAGAATATGGTGATAGGAATACAAGAAACTCTTCAATCTCAGGTCCAACAACTTCTCTTCACCAAGATTCATCCATGATTCTTGGACTTCATCGATATCTTCTTCTCTTTATGTTATTCTTCAATGATATTTGGAGAATTATTTTGCAATACCTCAACATTGTAAGTGGATTGAGGTGTTTTATTGCTGGGAATCCAAAATAGTTGTGTAGGTAGTGGAGTGGGAATGGAGCTTTGGGGTACTTGTGTTGGTGGTAATGGTAAGGGTTGAATTGAGGTCAATTGAGGGTGAAACTAATGTTGTGGTGGAGGTGAATGGTATCGATAACATTGATATTGATATTGAGGATAGTGAGGAAAAGATTAAGGATATGGTGGATTTCTGCTATAAGGCTCTTTCTAACCTTTTCGCCAAGATTAATTTAGAGGTTCGGATTGAGATGGCTAAGGTTTCCAAGGCAAGGGTGTTTTCCAATTACTTTAAGAATGTTGTGCATAACCCTAAAGTTATGAATTAAGATCTTGCATCATATTCAGTTGATGAGGTTGACATGCTCTTCTTGAAGCTACGTAACATGATTGTTCTAGTGTTTGATTTTCTCCTTGGTAAGTCGCCGTTAACCCTCGTAATGATGGGCAATATTTAGTAGTATGTGAACCTACAAAGATTTCACAATTTTTAACTTAACTTAAAAAAGTGTTAAGTTAAGTTTAGAAAAGTGTTAAATTAAGTTTGACTTACCAATCCTGATGTTGATTTACTTAGTCTTGCCATAAGTGGATTTTGAGGGGATCTTCCATACTTCTCTTTTCCTCTTGATATATTCTTGAATAGTCCACAAATATCTTCAAATGACAATTGAGAGAAATCCCCTTTTCCCACCACATTAATAAGATCAATCCATTCATCCCTTACAAATTTTAGTAGGAGAGTTTTTAATGTGTCAAATCCTAAATCAGAGAATTTAGATCTTTTGACATTATAACTAAATATATCAACTAAATATTCTAGGCTTTCATCCTATTTTTGGTTCATCTTAGAGACTTAATTTTGAAGTTAATTGTGTATGCAATAATATTTATAGTTTTCCAAAAAATTCTATTTTCATATCATCCCATGTACTTATAGAATTTGTTCGTAAATTCATGAACGATATAAGATATTTATCCTTCAACGTTTCTGGAAACAAATTCAGTTTTTGAGTGTGTAATGAGTAGCCATAAGATCTTCAAAGTATTTCAAATTCAAAATGAAAGATTTATGGGTCTTCTGATCTCATACCTTTGAAGTTAAGAACTACAGATGGAGGGATGTTCTTCATATGAATGTTGATATTAATTTCTTGAATGGGAAATCTAATAGGATCTTCCTCACTGTAATAATCTCCATCCATTTCTTCAACCTCTTTTTTTCACCTCTTCTTCTACCTACAAAAATATGAATTCATGATGTAGAAGATGATGTGGCTCTTACTACACCACGTGATTTAGTTCCGGTTGTAGGTGATTGAAGTGTTTTTCAATTTTATTTATTTATTTTTTAATAAATTTACCTCTAGGATATAGTAAAATAAAATTAATCTTATGCAACTAAATGGATTCAACTACTAATGAGATGCAATTGAAAGCTAATTCGTATGTATATTTCCATGGAAATAATGCCAAAATGTTGGGTAATTTAAATGACTCTTAAATTACTTTTCATTAATTGTCAAACCCAAGGTTTGTGAACTTGCGAAGTGTACATGCACCATACATGCCAGGATATCTACTTTCAATTCAAAGAAACTAATATAATTGCACATGAGGATTTAAACCTATTTATGACTAGGTTTTGATAAGCATATGCACATGTTCTATCTTAAAAGGCCAACGAATTCAAACTCAAAACTTTGAAATTTAAATGAAATTTCAAAGAAACTATACTATGAAAACTTGAAGATTTATTCTAATTGGACAAGAAATTGAAATCTATCATACTGAGAAAAAATTGAAATATATTCTATTAAACAACAAAACGAAACTTAACTAGCTAACTTGAAAAAGAAAATTTATTCTATGAACTGTAAAACAATTCTACTCTAATTTTAATATATGAGACTTGAAATAAATCTAATCTAAAATACTGAAAGGAAATCTAACTATAAAATTGAAAGCAAAAGAATTCTACAAAACTTGGAAATGGAAACTATTCTAGAAAGTAGTAAAAAGCAATTATTTGTTGACAAAATTTCAAGTGCAATACTCTCCAAAGATTATTAATGTGTGTATTCTATTGAAAACCAACCATAGCTATCAAAATGATGACTAGAAAAGGCATGGAAATTAAAAAATATATATATTCAAAAATATTTCTAGGAAAGTGTTTTTGGAGTTTCAAGTTTATATTTACTACTCAACCTGTAACAAAGAGAAAGCATGTAAGAAAACTATATTGAAAATAGAAAATTCAAACATATAAAGAGATTGAAAATTAAATAGAATCAAATACTGAAAGAATAAAATTGAAAATGACAACTATATTATCTCAAAACACCCCAGGGGATCCTCCTAGTGAGCGTTAGTAGTTATAAACTCATATCAGTTTATTAAATCACCAATTTTATTTAGAGTTATGCGATATCAAAAATTACATTTGCTGGGAAAAAACAGAGTTTTTTCTTCTTCAAACGTTAGTAAGAATTACAATTTAAGATTCATCGTTGACATCTTATCCCCCCTCTCATCAAAGGGACTACAATTTATATAGTTTCAAGTCAAGAAGGAACTCATAATTTCATTGCATGAATTCGAGCCATGAGATATAAGTAAATCAATTTGAAAATTAAATTAAATATATTTTGAAGGATTTTACGATCAAGGATGAGTCCATATATGATCACACTTATATCCTTTCCATGAATATGCTAAATAACAACTTGTTCCAATATTTTTTGGAGCATTGACAGTGAAATTCCCAAACTGTTTTCTCAGGCAATCTGCAAAATACGACTCCAAAGAACCCCAAAAATCTCTCAAATCGTAATGAATTTGGGGAAACCGCTCATTGGGATCATAACTGGGCCCATGTTGAAACTGTTATGTTTTTGTTTTCGAAAATAAGTTATTATTTTCTCAGGAAATGTGTTTGAAGTTGAATTGTAAAAAATGTTGTGTTTTTCTTTTGATTTCTGGTTGGAGGTTCACACATGCGATATGGGTAGGATTTGACCAATAAAAATCCATGTACTAAATTTCCTTCTAGGGAGGTACTACTACCTTAACCATGAAGATAGCTATGGAAATTGAATTGAGTTGCAGAATCCTAAGCTGGGCAATCCATCATTAGTAAAAACATGCAAAATTCTTCTTCCTTCATTAATAATAAAGGAAATAACAATAATAAACTATGTAAACATGCATAAGGGATTTTCGTGCATTTTTTAATAAATATGGTTAAAAATTATGACAATGGATGAGTGCAATGGTACGAAAATGGATGGTTTCATCAATAACATCATGACAAGTTGGAGGCTCAACAATATTCTCCCGCAATATGGTATGGTTAATAATATCCATTAGAATATTTACATAAAATCGTGATAAAATGTGAACATTTGAAACAAGATACTCGATAATATGTTCAAATCTTCATAGAAGAATTTAGAAAATAAGCTTTAACATTGGGAATTCCTTTAGATTCACTTGATACCCTCATGAAGTGTAATATCCCTCTATTTCTTTTTATGTAATGTATGACTATATGTACACTGAACTATTAGAGTGGATGGGAGGAAAATCATGTTTGTTGAAATACAGTGTAAACAATAAAGTACTATGATGTAATAAATATATTTTTTATTAATAAATAATGATATTGGGACTGTTTGGGAAGGAGACAACAAAGTTAAGAGATTCTTGTGAAAAACTTGGCAAATATCATTTATAGATGAGATCAAGATAAAATATTCCATAATAAAGCTTCCTAAAAATCCCTAGGATGCAATAAATAATATTTAATGGGTTAGGATAGAGATATCCAATAAATAAGTTAGTTGGAGAAAGAAGCTAAGTATGTGTGGGATAAAGTGTCGCGAGAGAGAAAACAGGCTTCAAAGAAAAAAAAAAGGAAGCCTTGGCATGTATGGGTTGGTAGAACCACGAAAGCGGGACATCGCTAAGGAAAAATATGTTATGGAAGAAATGTATAAAAAATACATTACCAAGGTATGGAGTTGTCTAATCCCTAGAAAGAACATCTTTGCTTGGGGGGAGCTAAAGAATTCAGTTTACGGTTGGGAGGAAAGTGACTCATTCTAGTGCAATCCTAGTTTATAAAGACAATTAGAATTCTAGATATATATTAAAATTATGGCTATAGGAAAATTGTGAATGTGTTCTTTATGTAGGTACTCCTATGTTACATTATTCTCTAAGCATGCAAGTTCTATTGATGGTACTCATTAGTTCTAGATTTATGTTTGTATATCGTATTCATTATGGCAATTACTACACCTCTATGGGTCAGGTGGCAATGTAGTTTTGAGTATGAAGAGGAATCATAAAATAACAATTACAATATGAATCTATGAATATTTAAGTGTTCGCAAATGTGTTATATGAAGATACTTGGTCTAGGAAAATAGTATACGTGTAATAATGTAAATAGGAAATCCTATTGGTCCTTGAAACAAATATAGTGCTCTTGTGTTATATTAGGGCATGTTACATCAAATGTCTATTGAGTACATGGTTACTTTTGTGTGCATGGGTCAATTTATTTTATATTCAAGAGCACATAAAATTTCCCTTTGAACTCATAAGAGACATCGGGTAAATGAAGGAATCGTTAAATTATATGTTATGATGAACAATCAATAGGAAATACAAATTGAGCAGAAATTTGTGAACCATGGTAAATGAAATGGTTATACTCATTAATACTTAGAGTATTTAGTGGTGTACTGTCCATACTCAACTGATATAACGATAGTCTAGATTCCCTCCCCAATCTTACCAAACGAGGAGGTTAGCTATAGTGCAGTCAAAATTTCAAGGAATGATATAGAGGTAATTCCGATTTCAGAGTCGGAGTGACAAAGAAATATTAAGCTATGTAATTTTTGAAATCATCAATTGAGGTATGACAATTTCTGAAACCTATTTCTAGTAGTTCCTCTCGTCTGCACGTAATGCATATAAAATCATTTTAACTACTAGTAATTGTAGACAAGACTCAAAAAAATTAATACTGCACTAGAACATGTATTTAGAAAAACTAAATTACTAGAAGCATGATTAACCCATAGAAAAGAACTCGCTAAAAAAGGAAAATTTAATAGTGGTTATAGAGACATAAATCCCTTAAGGTATTTACAAATTGACTAGAATAAGGCTTTCCCACTTAATTATTCAACATAGATCAATGATTTTGTAAAATCAATTGCAGAATAGTGTATATACATGAAAGAGAGCAAAGGGAAAACAAACATGTTACAAACCACATCCTATGTGAAACTACAATGGATAAGAGGAAATAAAATAAAAACATTCTCCAACCAGATCTGGAATATATATGTACAAAAACCATACTTAATCATCATATACGAATATTATACAGAATTAAAAGATAGGAGAACTAGAAAGAAAAATGAAATGCCTATCATAGAGACTAAATTTATATAACTCATCAAATAAGGAAGTATATAATCACTATGACTAAAATTTGAAATACATTTTTTCCAAAGAAAATTATTAACAGAAAAATTTCCCAGACGAAAATATTTAGCCAAGCTCATTAAATAGTTGGAGGCATATACCCTCTCCTATGTATTTGTCTACATTGAACCGCTGACAAAAAAATGTGATAACAATATAGTATTTGAGTTCTTATGTCTATGGCCAGACTAGAAAATCTAGTAGTGACCATTAACAAGAGAAATATAAACTGGGAAAATAGAGAAACAATTACCCCTTTTGTTAGCACCTAAATCTGCCTTCAGCTGAAGGAAGGCAAAATTCAAGGTAACCACAAACCACGCTCAGTCTGGTAGCCAGCCCTACCAGAACAGGAGAGGGCTCTCTCTGTGTCACGCTCAGTGAATAAATAAATGATATGGTCTGACTCATGACTGACTTAACTAAAACAAGAACTTACAAAACTTGTTTCAATGGCAGCAGTCCATCAAGATTCGAGGGTTTCAAATCATGATGACAGCCACCTGCGTACTAATGCAATATTTACAATCATGTGTAATGTGTCTTCCAATGTAACCAATCAAGTAGATGCCTCCTTGATTGATTCTCTTGATCAGATCTTCTGGTCAACAACAGATACTGGTAACTGGGCTTCCAAAAACATAATTGACCATCATCTCCTTCATCACTGAATATTGCAATAATCACCTTCACTATTGACTGCAACAAATCTGCCATTGGATCTTGAAAAACATGAAGATTGACCTCTTGCTGGAAGAACAAGGTATTTTTTTCTCTTGATTCTGGTCTTTCTTCATAAATAAGAGTATGTTCCGGGTCTTCAAAAAATTTTGAACAAGTGGATGAACAAATCTCCTTTTCAAAGAACATTTCAAAACATGAGACGTATGAGGAGGAATCTGAAAGGGAATCCAGAATGGTTTGATCTTATGAAGTCTGAATATATGGTAGGTCATCTTCATACGATATGATAGCCAGATTCTCATTACATTCATCACATTCATCAATCATGAGAAAAGCAACTTCAGACGTTACTTGAAACTTAACAATAACATTTCTATCATCTACCATGAATTCATCTAGAGGAACTTTTTCACTTGCTTGAGCAAAGATCCCATCTTGTTGTTCATGATTACCTCTTCATGAAGATTGTGTTCTGATGACATGAGAACATTTGGATCCAAAACTCTGTCTTCTTCATCCCAGATGATTTCAGCAGCAGAGTTCTCTTTCATGGGACTTAGTAAAAGGTTTTCTTGGTCATCACAATCTGAATCTACATTTGAAATGATTGTCTTAACATTATCACATTCTGAATTTGAAACTTGATTTCTCTGCATGCTATCTTCTTCTATGGACATATTTGAAATGACACTTTTTCTTTCATCACTTTCAGCCATATGGAACTCTTCAACCTGTTGATCTATTTCATGTAATTCATGTTGACTGTCAAGATGCAAAATTCCTTCATTTTCCACCGTACAAAGATCTTCATTCTACTGCAAAGTTTCCTAAGCATCTTGATGGGATTCCTCTTGTTTCTCTTCATGTTGCTGAAATGGATTCTCGTACAAGGCTTCCATGATCTCATCATCCATAAAATTATCATCCTCATAGTATTTTTCAAGGCTTTCAATAAAAGTAGAAGCATGTTTGCAACAGTCATGAACTAGATTTAATGATGGATAAGAGTCTTTAAATTTTTCAATGAACAGGGCATGAAAATCCTTTAGACAGTAAATACAAGCAGAGGGAAAATTCTCATTACAAGATTGGGCTTCACCTTCCAAGGTGGCCAGGAATATCTTCATCAGGCAATCTTCAGGAAAATCAGCTTTCAATTTGTTAATATGCATGTGAAATCTAACTAGATGTAAAGCAACATCCTTCCTACCATCATATTTAAACGTAGGCAAATTCCTTGACCAATATAATTTAAGAATCTTATTTCGAAAGCCTGGAATGTGATCTCGGCTCATGGGAGCTTCTCTTCTTGCAATCTGCTCCATTTTAAAAAATCTCAAAGCTACTGATCCCTCTGCAGTGGAATCACCATGAAGCATTGGTTGTTGGATTCTTTACTGAAAGGAGTCGCCAGGTGAATGATTTCATTTGTCTTCTGTCTGATCGTTGTCCACCATCAACCATCAGATTTGAACTTGAGATATGTCCTACGACAAGACAATCTACAAGAAAACCATTTTCTTCCCCAGCAGAGTGGCCACTATGTTAGCACCTAAATCTGCCTTAGGCTAAAGGAAGGCAAAATTCAGGGTAACCACAAACCACGCTCAGTCTGGTAGCTAGCCCTACGAGAACAGGAGAGGGCTCTCTCCATGACACGCTCAGTGAATAAATAAACGATATGGTTTGAGGTGACTTACAGTGAATATTGATTTTAGGCTAGTTAAATAAATATGGAAGCAAGAAGCAATTTTTGATAAATGCCTGAGTTTCTGGGATGTATGGGACCAACGAACAACAATGAGCAGAGAATTTAATACAAAGGCACAAATTATTTCGTGAGGCAAGACAGGTGGAAAGTCTAGCAATTAAGTTTGAAATAACGCAGAATGGAAAGATTGTTTAGGAGGGTGAAAAGGGCATAAACACATGAATCCTTTTCAACAGAAGAAGAACACATAACATGAAACTTTCCCACAGGCAGAGCAATAAACATGAATTCTACCTTATCTTACTTAGAAATTTCACTGGAAATGAATATGAATGAACTGTGAAACATAACGAAATACATATGAAACATAAAGAGAAAACACTTGCTACACTCACACAACATGAATCTCATGAACCAGAGCCACTGCCTTTCATTAATTCTCTGTCAAAATATACAATGAGGAACTGAGTTTCTCTCCCATAGTCTCCCAGAAATTACAACGAACCCTTTGCAAATAGTTTTGCATACAATAAATAGACTATGCCATTGGGAAATAGAACGACCCACAATTGGGGAGTTTTTCAAATCATTAAAAAATGGAAATGGAAAGCCAACCATTAGTGACAGGTGCAGCGTTAGAAAAATGACAAATTTCTTGGGTGGCTGCTCGCCTTCCTTTGCCACTTGGATAGGAGCCAACCTTTAGTGAGAATACTTTTTAAACTTTGCCTTAGTTGCTAAGGAAAATATAGTGTAAATGAGCAGGCCCACTTGGAGAAAGTCGCGAATCGAAATGTCGCGGAGCGGAAGTGATTTTGGCATTTGGGTCCCTATGCATCGCGCCCAAATCTATACGTCTCGCGCCACTTTGGAGACGATTTTGAGGTACCTGTGGAAGTCCAAATTGTGCCCAAGTGTGCTTGTTAGAAATCCCTACCTGTCTACTTTCCAACCCAAGTGGAATTTGAGAATTGGGTTCTCATTTGCCCCTCCAAAACTTCAATCTCCCAATACTGCTTCCTGTGTGTCAAAATAGGGGCAGAGAGGTGATTTTTGAGTGATTTTGACCTCTTGGGGACTCAAAACTTGCCCAAACTTCTTGGCCATACACTAGTAGTCGTGATTTTTCATGCTGAATCCAAAAATGCAAACCATTTGTGATTTGGAGCTCCCAATCCTAAGCATTGTGCCACAGGGAGAAAAACCCTGTTTTTTAGTGCAAAAATTTCAAAATGCAAAAAAATGCCCCAAATTTCTTGAAATTTGGGCTGGAGCTTCTTCATCAAGAGCCATGGTGGGCCAAGGATTGCCTCGGCAAATATCAAGAGTCAATCATGCTCTTTTTGCCTCTTTTTCTTCCTTATTTCCTTCTTTAGTTTTGCCTTTAAATTCCTTATTTGTGCCTGGCAAACATGATTGTGTGCCCAATAATGGTTTTTCATGTGCATGAGCATGCACTTGTCTGTGTTTTCTTTCACCAACAGCTCCTCTAAGTGGATGTTGATCCTCTCGATCCAATTCTCTCGATCAGCCTCTATCTCCTGGTGAATGGCTGTCTTCTCATTTAGGCTTCGTTGGGCAGCCTGCGGGTCTTCATGGATGTTTTGCCACCTCTATGAGGCCTCCTGGGTGCATGTACATTTGTTGGTGAATCACTGTGTGTCTCTTCTTCATGATCATATGATGGATCATATGTCATGTCTACTAGTGGACAAACTATCTTGGACAAATAGGTGTTGATATGTCACACTATCTTGTAATGCCTTTGATGAAGTGCTTGACCTTTGTCACCTAGAGAAAATAATGACATGAGGGACAGTAAGGGGAGGAAAAAATAGTGAGGGATTAGGGACTATTGGGAGAGATTTGTTTGGGAAATATAGGAGGGTTGTGAGGGGTTTGATTTGTGGGATAGGGTTTAGGGTTTCACTTTTGAATGTTTTGCGAAAGGGAATTTAGGATAGGGGTTTAGTAACTTTAGGGGATGGGGAACAATGGAGTCAGGGAATAAAGTGATTTAAGGACAAGAGAAATAATTGAAAAGAGTAACCTTGGTGGCGAACAAGTTTTGAAACCCTAGGAAGCAGTTCACATGTGAGAACTTCAAAATGAAAGGGTTTGAATTTTTGTTTCAGTCATTAGCATCCATAAACCACCATACCCTAGCACAAACTTGGATGAAACACAAAAATCGATGCTTTACCTACTTTTGGAATGAAGAATTTGCAATTTGGAGGAAGATTTCAATCAAATTCAGGCCTTTTAGCCCTGTTTGTCGTGCCTTCCATGTGCACCACGCCAGTGTAAATTTACATTGAAAAATTTCTCCCAGTGCGTCGCGCTCCCTCTGTGCATCATGCCTTGATGCAGGAGCCTTTTGGAGGCCTTCCTGTTGTCCAAATTGGCTGTAGGATATCTTTTTGGAAAGGTCGTTGAGTCTACTTTGCAACCCAACTACAATTTTTTAATTTGGAGTTCATTTGCCCTGTCAAAACTCAAATATCCCAAGACTGGTCAAAATGTGCCAAATGAGGCTACCTCAAGGCAGAGTGTTGTTGCAGAAAACTTTTGAAGGTGTTCATCAACTCCAAATTGATCTCATGATAGCTCATTGGAAAGCTCTTTATGTCTAGCTATCATTTTACTCATCAAGCAAGTCATTTGGCTAACCGAGCTAGGAGACAAATTGATTTTCCCAAGGTTACTTTAGAGGTGCATCAATTCTCTCGACGCAATTGTATTTTTTATATTTCTCTAAAACCATGAAACCTGTGTAAAAAGTGAAGGAGGTTTTTCTTCCTTGGCCTATCGTGGAAAAAAACCTCTCTCAGTATTCCAAAATTAATCTTTTCTTGCTTAGAAACATCATTTGAGTGAACTATTGAACCTTCCTCTGGCCTGCAAGTATCATTGAAGCACTTTGAGAACAAAAATTGCAAACCCTAGACCTAATGACTGAAATGAATCTTGTCCATTAAAAGATCAAACATTGACTGTCATGGATTTTAATAACTTTGATGAAAAGACCTAAGCCAGTAGGTACAAGACATGAGGGGAATGAACTGACAAGACCCTTCTGTCAGATTATGGCATACCTCTAGCGGAATGCAGCTGAGTGAATGGAGCAAGACACCTAAAAATGAGATGCAGAAAGAGTTTTTATCTCTAACAGAGGACTGACATGACGGACTCTAACATTGGCTCCAATGGGGGATGGTAGCTCCAGCTCCTTGGAGGTGCCAAGAACTGCAGATCTTTGGGTGAGGAGAGAGTGCCTTTGTCCATTAGGCTATGGAGTATTATTCTGACAAACCACACAAGACTCTGACTCATTTATTGACTGAAACCTGACTCATACAAACTTAATTATGCAACCAACATGACTGAAAAACTGACTCAATGCAAAAGGAAATGACTCATGACTGTCTTAACTAAAATAAGAACTTACAAAACTTGATTCAATGGAAGCAGTCCATCAAGATTCGAGGGTTTCAAATCATGATGACATCCACCTGCATACTAATGCAATATGTACAATCATGTGTAATCTGTCTTCCAATGTAACCAATCAAGTAGATGCCTCCTTGATTGATTCTCCTGATCAGATCTTTTGGTCAACAACAGATACTGGTAATTGGGCTTCCAAAAACATAATTGACCATGATCTCCTTCATCACTGAATACTGCAATAATCACCTTCACTATTGACTGCAACAAATCTACCATTGGATCCTGAAAAACATGAAGATTGACCTCTTGCTGGAAGAACAAGGTATATTTTTCTCTTGATTCTGGTCTTTCTTCATAAATAAGAGTATGTTCCGGGTCTTCAAAAATTTTTGAACAAGTGGATGAAGAAATCTCCTTTTCAAAGAACATTTCAAAACATGAGAGGTATGGGGAGGAATCTGAAAGGGAATCCTGAATGGTCTAATCTTCTAATGTCTGAATATATGGTAGGTCATCTTCATATGATATGATAGCCAGATTCTCATTACATTCATCACATTCATTAATCATGAGAAAAGAAACTTCAGACGTTACTTCAAACCTAACAATAACATTTCTATCATCTACCATGAATTCATCTAGAGGAACTTTTTCACTTGCTTGAGCAAAGATCCCATCTTGTTGTTCATGCGCTGACTGGATTACCTCTTCATGAAGACTTTGTTTTGATGACATGAGAACATTTGGATCCAAAACTTTGTCTTCTTCATCCCAGATGATTTCAGCAGCATAGTTCTCTTTCATGGGACTTAGTACAAGGTTTTCTTGGTCATCACAATCTGAATCTACATTTGAAATGGTTGTCTTAACATTATCACATTCTGAATTTGAAACTTCATTTCTCTGCATGCTGTCTTCTTCTATGGATAGATTTGAAACGACACTTTTTCTTTCATCACTTTCAGCCATATGGAACTCTTCAACCTGCTGATCTATTTCATGTAATTCATGTTGACTGTCAAGATGCAAAATTCCTTCATTTTCCACCGTACAAAGATCTTGATTCTGTTGCAAAGTTTCCTGAGCATCTTGATGGGATTCCTCTTGTTTCTCTTCATGTTACTGAAATGGATTCTCATACAAGGCTTCCATGATCTCATCATCCATAAAATTATCATCCTCATAGTATTTTTCAAGGCTTTCAATAAAAGTAGAAGCATGTTTGCAATAGTAATGAACTAGATTTAATGATGGATAAGAGTATTTATATTTTTGAATGAACAGGGCATGAAAATCCTTTAGACAGTAAATACAGGCAACGAGCAAATTCTCATACCAAGATTGGGCTTCACCTTCCAGAGTGGCCAGGAATATCTTCATTAGGCAATCTTCGGGAAAATCAACTCTCAGTTTGCGAATATGCATGTGAAATGTAACTATATGTAAAGCAGCATTCTTCCTACCATCATCTTTAAACGTAGGCAAATTCCTTGACCAATCTACTTTTCGAATCTTATTTGGAAATCCTGGAATGTGATCTCGGCTCATGGGAGCTTATCATCTTGCAATCCGCTCCATTTTAAAAAATCTCAAAGCTACTGATCCCTTTGCAGTGGAGTCACCATGAAGCACTGGTTGCTAGATTCTTGAGTGAAAGGAGTCGCTAGGTGAATGATTTCAGTTGTCTTCTGTCTAATCGTTGTCCACCATCAACCATCAGATTTGAACTTGAGATATGTCTTGCAGCAGGACAATCTACAAGCAAACCATTTTCTTCCCTAGCGGAGTGGCCACTATGTCAGCACCTAAATCTGCCTTAGGCTGAGGGAAGGAAAAATTCAGGGTAACCACAAACCATGCTCAGTCTAGTAGCTAGCCCTACCAAAACAGGAGAGGGCTCTCTCCGTGACACGCTCAGTGAATAAATAAATGATATGATCTGAGGTGACTTACACTGAATATTGATTTTAGGCTAGGTAAATAAATATGGAAAAAAGAAGCAATTTTTGATAAATGACTGAGTTTCTGGGATGTATGGGACCAACGAATAGCAATGAGCAGAGAATTTAATACAAAGGCACAGATTATTTCGTGAGGCAAGACAGGTGGAAAGTCTAGCAATTAAATTTGAAATAATGTGGAATGGAATGATTGTTTAGGACGGTGAAAAGGGCATAAACACATGAATCTTTTTCAACAGAAGAAGAACACATAACGTGAAACTTTCCCACAGGCAGAGCAATAAACATGAATTCTACCTTATCTTACTTAGAAAATTTCACTGGAAATGAATATGAATGAACTGTGAAACATAAAGAAATACATATGAAACATAAAGAGAACACATTTGCTACACTCACACCACATGAATCTCCTGAACCAAAGCCGTTGCCTTTCATTAATTTTCTGTCAAAATATACAATGAAGAACTGAGTTTCTCTCCCATAGTCTCCCAGAAATTACGACCAACCCCTTGCAAATAGTTTTGCATACAATAAATATATTATGCCATTGGGAAATAGAATGACAAGTAGTTGGGGAGTTTTTCAAATCATTACAAAATGGAAATGGAAAGCCAACCATTAGTGACAGGTGCAGCGTTACAAAAATGACAAATTTCTTGGGTGACTGCTCGCCTTCCTTTGCCACTTGGATAGGAGCCAACCTTTAGTGAGAATACTTTTTAAACTTTGCCTTAGTTTCCAAGAAAAATATAGCATAAATGAGTGGGCCCACTTGGAGAAAGTCACCAATCGAAATGTCGCGAAGTGGAAGTGATTTTGGCCTTTGGGTCCCTATGCACCGCGCCCAAATCTATATGCATCATGCCACTTTGGAGGTGATTTTGAGGTACCTGCTGAAGTCACAATTGTGCACAAGTGTGGTTGTTAGAAAGCCCTACCTATCTGCTTTCCATCCCAAGTGGAATTTCTAAATTTGGTGCTGATTTTCCCCTCCAAAACTTCAATCTCCCAGGATTGCTTCCTGTGTGTCAAAATAGGGGTAGAGAGGTCATTTTGTTGAGTGTTTTTGACCTCCTAGGGACTCAAAACTTGCCCAAACCTCTTCGCCATCCACCAGTAGTCATGATTTTTCATTGTGAATCCAAAAATGCAAACCATTTGTGATTTGGAGCTCCCAATCCTAAGCGCCGCGCCACAGGGAGAAAAACCCTATTTTTTAGTGCAAAAATTTCAAAATGCAAAAAAATGCCCCAAATTTCTTGAAATTTGGGCTGCATCATCTTCATCAAGAGCCATGGTGGGCCAAGGATTTCCTCAGCCAATATCCGGAGTCGATCATGCTCTTTTTGCCTCTTTTGCTTCCTTATTGCCTTCTTTAGTTTTGCCATTAAATTCCTTATTTGTGCCTGGCAAACATGATTGCGTGCCCAATAATGGTTTTTCATGTGCCTGAGCATGCACTTGTCCGTGTTTGCTTTTTCCAACAACTCCTCTAAGTGGATGTTGATCCTCTCGAGCGAATTCTCTCGATCAGCCTCTATCTCCTGCTGAATGGGTGTCTTCTCATTTAGGCTTCGTTGGGCAGACTGCGGGTCTTCATGGATGCTTTTCCACCTCTATGAGGCATCCTAGGTGCATGTACCCTTGTTGGTGAATCGATGTGTGTCTCTTCTTCATGATCATGTGACAGATCAGATGTCATGTCTGCTGGTGGACAAACTGTCTTGGACAAATAGGTGTTGATATCTCACACTGTCTTGTAATGCCTTTGATGAAGTGCTTGACCTTTGTCACCCAGAGAAAATAATGACATGAGGGATAGTAAGGGGAGGGAAAGATAGTGAGGGATTAGGGACTATTAGGAGAGATTTGTTTGGGAAATATAGGAGGGCTGTCAGGCGTTTGATGTGTGCGATAGGGTTTAGGGTTTCACCTTTGAATGTTTTGGGAAAGGGAATTTAGGGTAGGGGTTTAGTAACTTTAGGGGATGGGGAACAATGGAGTCAGGGAACAAAGCAAATTAAGGATAAGAGAAATAATGGAAAAGAGTAACTTTGGTGGCGAACAAGTTTTGAAATCCTAGGCAGTAGTTCACATGTGAGAAATTCTAAATGAAAGGGTTTGAATTTTTGTCTCAGTCATTAGCATCCATAAACCACCATACCCTAGCACAAACTTGGATGAAACACAAAAATTGAGGCTTTACCTACTTGTGGAATGAATAATTTTCAATCTAGAGGAAGATTTCAATCAAATTCAGGCCCTTTAGCCCTGTGCACTGCGCCAGTGTAAATTCACACTGAAAAATTTCTCCCAGTGTGCCGCGCTCCCTCTGTGCGCTGCGTCCTTTTGCAGGAGCCTTTTGGAGGCCTTCCCGCCATCCAAATTGGGTGTAGGATAGCTTGTTAGAAATTTCTTTGAGTCTGCTTTCCAACCCAAGTGGAATTGTTCAATTTCGATTTCAGTTGACTTGTAAAAAATCAAATCTCCCAAGACTGGTAGAAATGTGCCAAATGAGGCTGCCTCAAGGCAGAGTGCTATTGCAGTCAACCTATGAAGGTGTTACGCAACTCCAAATTGAGCTCATGATAGCTCATTGGAAAGCTCTTTGTGTCTAGTTATCATTTTACTCATCAAGCAAGTCATTTGGCTAACCGAGCTAGGAGAAAGCGTGATTTACCCAAGGTCACTTTAGAGGTGCATCAATTCTCCCGAGGAAATTGTATTTTTGACATCTCTCTAAAACCATGACACCTATGTAAAAAGTGAAGGAGGTTTTTCTTCCTTGGTCTAGTATGGACAAAAAACGCTCTCAGTTTTCCAAAATGCATCTTTTCTTGCTCAGAAACATCATTTGAGTGAATTATTGAACCTTCCTCTGGCCTGCAAGTATCATTGAAGCACTTTGAGAACAACAATTTGCAAACCCTAGACCTAATGACTAAAATGAGTTTTGTCCATTAAAACATCAAAAATTTACTGTCATGGGTTTTAATAACTTTGATGAAAAGACCTAAGCCAATAGGTACAAGAATGCAGCTAAGTGAATGGAGCGAGACACCTAAAAATGAGATGCAGAAAGAGTTTTGATATATAACGGAGGACTGACAAGATTGACTCTAACATTAGCTCCAATGGGGGATGGTAGCTCCAGCTCCTTGGAGGTGCCAGGAACTGCAGATCTTTGGGTGAGCAGAAAATGCCATTGTCCATTGGGCTATGGAGTTATTATTTTGAGAAACCACACAAGACTCTGACTCATTTATTTACTGAAACCTGACTCAGACCGACTTAATTATGGAACCAACATGACTGAAAAACTAACTCAATGCAAAAGGAAATGACTCATGATTGACTTAACTAAAACAATAACTTACAAAACTTGTTTCAATGGCAGTAGTCGATCAAGATTCAAGGGTTTCAAATCATGATGACAGCCACCTGCATACTAATGCAATATGTACAATCATGTGTAATGTGTCTTCCAATGTAACCAATCAAGTAGATGCCTCCTTGATTGATTATCCTAATCATATCTTCTGGTCAAAAATAGATACTGGTAACTGGGCTTCCAAAAACATAATTGACCATGATCTCCTTCATCACTGAATATTGCAATAATCACCTTCACTGTTGACTGCAACAAATCTGCCATTGGATCCTGAAAAACATGAAGATTGACCTCTTGCTGGAAGAACAAGGTATCTTTTTCTCTTAATTTTGGTCTTTCTTCATAAATAAGAGTATGTTCCGGGTCTTCAAAAAATTCTGAATAAGTGGATGAACAAATCTCCTTTTCAAAGAACATTTCAAAACATGAGACGTATGAGGAGGAATCTGAAAGGGAATCCTGAATTGTCTGATCTTCTGAAGTCTGAATATATGGTAGGTCATATTCATACGATATGATAGCCAGATTCTCATTACATTCATCACATTCATCAATCATGAGAAAAGCAACTTCAAGCATTACTTCAAACCTAACAATAACAATTCTATCATCTACCATGAATTCATCTAGAGGAATTTTTTCACTTGCTTGAGCAAAGTTCCCATCTTGCTGTTCATGAGCTGACTGGATTACCTCTTCATGAAGACTGTTTTCTGATTACATGAGAACATTTGGATCCAAAACTCTGTCTTCTTCATCCCAGATGATTTCCACAGCAGATTTCTCTTCAATGGGACTTAGTAAAGGTTTTCTTGGTCATCACAATCTGAATCTACATCTGAAATGGTTGTCTTAACATTATCACATTCTGAATTTGAAACTTGATTTCTCTACATGTTGTCTTCTTCTATGGATAGATCTGAAACGACACTTTTTCTTTCATCACTTTCAGCCATATGGAACTCTTCAACCTGCTGATCTATTTCATGTAATTCATGTTGACTGTCAAGATGCAAAATTCCTTCATTTTCCACCGTACAAAGATCTTCATTCTGCTGCAAAGTTTCTTGAGCATCTTGATGGGATTCCTCTTGTTTCTCTTCATGTTGCTGAAATGGATTCTCGTACAAGGCTTCCATGACGTCATCATCCATAAAATTATCATCCTCATAGTATTTTTCAAGGCTTTCAATAAAAGTAGAAGCATGTTTGCAACAGTCATGAACTAGATTTAATGATGGATAAGAGTCTTTATATTTTTCAATGAATAGGGCATGAAAATCCTTTAGACAGTAAATACAAGCAGCGGGCAAATTCTCATACCAAGATTGGGCTTCACCTTCCACAGTGGCCAGGAATATCTTCATCAGGCAATCTTTGGGAAAATCAACTTTCATTTTGCAAATATGCATGTGAAATCTAACTAGATGTAAAGCAACATCCTTCCTAGCATCATCTTTAAATGTAGGCAAATTTCTTGACCAATCTACTTTCGAAATCTTATTTGGAAAGCCTGGAATGTGATCTCGGCTCATGGGAGCTTATCTTCTTGCAATCCGCTCCATTTTAAAAAATCTCAAAGCTACTGATGCCTCTGCAGTGGGGTCACCATGAAGCACCAGTTGCTGGATTCTTCAATGAAAGGAGTTGCCAAGTGAATGATTTCAGCTGTCTTTTGTCTGATCGTTGTCCACCATCAACCATCAGACTTGAACTTGAGATATGTCCTGGGGCAAGACAATCTACTATCAAACCATTTTCTTCCCCAGCGGAGTGGCCACTATGTTAGCACCTAAATCTACCTTAGGCTGAAGGAAGGAAAAATTCAGGGTAACCACAAACCACGGTCAGTCTGGTAGCTAGCCCTACCAGAACAGGAGAGGGCTCTCCCCGTGACACGCTCAGTGAATAAATAAACGATATGGTCTGAGGTGACTTACAATGAATATTGGTTTTAGGCTAGGTAAATAAATATGGAAACAAGAAGCAATTTTTGATAAATGATTGAATTTCTAGGATGTATGGGACCAACGAACAGCAATGAGCAGAGAATTTAATACAAAGGCTCAGATTATTTCTTGAGGCAAGATAGGCGGAAAGTCTAGCAATTAAATTTGAAATAACGCGGAATGGAAAGATTGTTTAGGAGGGTGAAAAGGGCATAAACACATGAATCCTTTTCAACAGAAGAACAACACATAACGTGAAACTTTCCCACAGGCAGAGAAATAAACATGAATTCTACCTTATCTTACTTAGAAAATTTCACTGGAAATGAATATGAATGAACTGTGAAACATAGTGAAATACATATGAAACATAAAGAGAACACATTTGCTACACTCAGACCACATGAATCTCATGAACCAGAGCCGCTGCCTTTCATTAATTCTTTGTCAAAATATACAATGAAGAGCTAAGTTTCTCTCCCACATTCTCCTAGAAATTACAACCAACCCTTTGCAAATAGTTTTGCGTACAATAAATAGACTATGCCATTGGGAAATAGAATGACCCACAGTTGGGGATTTTTTCAAATCATTACAAAATGGAAATGGAAAGCCAACCATTAGTGACAGGTGCAGCGTTACAAAAATGAAAAATTGCTTGGGTGACTACTCGCCTTCCTTTGCCACTTGGATAGGAGCCAACCTTTAGTGAGAATACCTTTTAAACTTTGCCTTAATTTCCGAGAAAAATATAGTGTAAATGAGCAGGCCCACTTGGAGAAATTCACGAATCGAAATTTCACGGAGCGGAAGTGATTTTGGCCTTTGGGTCCTTGTATGCCGCACCCAAATCTATATGCGTCGAGCCATTTTGTAGGTGACTTGGAGGTACATGCTGAAGTCAAAATTATGCCCAAATGTAGTTTTTAGAAAGCCCTACTTGTTTACCTTCCAACCCAAGTGGAATTTGTGAATTTGATGCTCATTTTCCCCTCCAAAACTTCAATCTCCCAAGACTGCTTCCTGTGTGTCAAAATAGGGGCAAAGAGGTCATTGTTTGAGTGTTTTTGACCTCCTGGGGACTCAAAACTTGCCCAAAATTCTTGGCCATGCACCAGTAGTCATGAGTTTGCATACTGAATCTAAAAATCCAAACCATTTGTGATTTGGAGCTCCCAATCCTAAGCGCCGCACCAATGGAACGGTGCATAGGGAGAAAAAACCTGTTTTTTAGTGAAAATTTTCAAAATGCAAAAAATTCCCCAAATTTCTTGAAATTTTGGGTGGAGCTTCTTCATCAAGAGCCATGGTTGGCCAAGGATTTCCTCAACCAATATCCATAGTCGATCATGATCATTTTGCCTCTTTTGCTTCCTTATTGCCTTCCTTAGTTTTGCCTTTAAATTCCTTATTTGTGACTGGCAAACATGATTGCGTGCCCAATAATGGTTTTTCATTTGCCTGAGCATGCACTTGTCTATGTTTTCTTTCGCCAACAGCTCCTCTAAGTGGATGTTGATCCTCTCGAGCCAATTCTCTCGGTCAGCCTCTATCTCCTGCTGAATGTGTGTCTTCTCATTTAGGCTTCGTTGGGCAGCCTGCGGGTCTTCACGGATGTTTTGCCACCTCTATGAGGCCTCCTAGTTGCATGTACCTTTGTTGGTGAATCACCGTGTGTCTCTTCTTCATGATCATATGACGGATCAGATGTCATGTCTGCTGGTGGACAAACTGTCTTGGACAAATAGGTGTTGATATGTCACACAGTCTTGTAATGCCTTTGATGAAGTGCTTGACCTTTGTCACCCAGAGAAAATAATGACATGAGGGACAGTAAGGGGAGGGAAAAATAGTGAGGGATTAGGGACTATTGGGAGAGATTTGTTTGGGAAATATAGGAGGGTTGTGAGGGTTTGATGTGTGGGATAGGGTTTAGGGTTTGACCTTTGAAAGTTTTGGGAAAGGGAATTTAGGATAGGGGTTTAGTAACTTTAGGGGATGGGGAACAATGGAGTCAGGGAACAAAGGGAATTAAGGACAAGAGAAATAATGGAAAAGAGTAACCTTGGTGGCGAACAAGTTTTGAAACCCTAGGCAGCAGTTCACCTGTGAGGAATTCAAAATGAAAGGGTTTGAATTTTTGTTTCATTCATTAGCATCCATAAACCACCATACGCAAGCACAAACATGGATGGAACACAAAAATGGAGGCTTTACCTATTTGTAGAATGAAGAATTTTCAATTTAGAGCAATATTTCAATCAAATTCAGGCCTTTTAGCCCTATGCGGCTGCGCCTTCCATGTGCGCCGCGTTAGTGTAAATTTACATTGGAAAATTTATCCCAGTGTGCCGCGCTCCCTCTTTGCACCGCGCCTTTTTCAGGAGCCTTTTTGAGGCCTTCCCTGTGTCCCAATTGGGTGAAGGATAGCTCGTTGGAAAGGTCTTTGAGTCTACTTTCCAACCCAACCAGAATGTTTCAATTTGGAGTTCATTTTCCCTATGAAAAATCAAATCTCCCAAGACTGGTCAAAATGTGCCAAATGAGGCTACCTCAAGGCAGAGTGCTGTTGCAGTCAACTTTTGAAGGTGTTCCTCAACTCCAAATTGAGCTCATGATAGCTCATTGGAAAGATCTTTGTGTCTAGTTATCATGTTGCTCATCAAGTAAGTCGTTTGGCTAACCTAGCTAGGAGACAGCTTGATTTTCCCAAGGTCACTTTAGAGGTGCATCAATCCTCCCGAGGAAATTGTATTTTTGACATTTCTCTAAAACCATGACACCTATGTAAAACGTGAAGGAGATGTTTCTTCCCTGGCCTATTGTGGACAAAAACTTCCCTCAATTTTCCAAAATGCATCTTTTCTTGCTTAGAAACATCATTTGAATGAATTATTGAACCTTCCTCTGGCCTGCAAGTATCATTGAAGCACTTTGAGAACAATAATTTGCAAACCCTAGACCTAATGACTGAAATGAGATTTGTCCATTAAAATATGAAACATTGACTATCATGGATTTTGATAACTTTGATGAAAATACGTAAGCTAGCAGGTACAAGACATGAGGGGAATGAACTCACAAGACCCTTCTGTCAGATTATGGCATGCCTCTAGTGGAATGCAGCTGAGTGAATGGAGCGAGACACCTAAAAATGAGATGCAGAAAGAGTTTTTATCTCTAACAGAGGACTGACAAGACTGACTCTAACACCTTTTACTCTCGAAAAACACCTATGAGAAGAATGATTTATGCAGCGAAACTAACCTAGGTGTGAATAAAAGAAGTTAGCAGGTGGGAGACCGAACCCTAACCATCACTTGATCCTTAAAAAAAAAAACTAATCCTACAGGTATCAAAATTACATGCAATGGTGGAACAAGTCCGTTAGAACCCTACTTGTGAGAAAGGGAACCACAATGGAGTAGATATCAAATATAATCCATAATAAATTGGGTTGGATGTGTGTTGAGGATGGGGTTTCGCTGGAACACCCAATTTTCCTAGGAAGTGCATGAAATATCCAAAATTGGGGCAGTCAACCTACAATGCCTAGGGTTACCAAGAAAATACGCAGAATAATATATGAGTAATAGAAAATAGGTAAGTTTACCTGTACCGATGTTGAGCAAAGAAAAGTAAACACATCCTAAATAAATTGCCCATTCTGCACATCGACCCATGATTAGAAATTTTAGGACATGAAGGGGAAAATAGTCAAATTTGTATACCAGAAACCCTAATAAACCAATGCTGAAGCCCTTTCAAGTGGAGCAATGAGGAATAGGTTCTTTACCTAAAGGATAAATGAGAAAAAGTTCCTGATAGGTCCCGACCATAATTCAAACTAGTGGTATTAATATGCCTTGTTGCAAATCTAGACATAGGTAGGGTAAAACATCAACGAACAATACAACTAAATTAAAGGAAATGTATTCTTATCAGTGGTAAGTGGAAGTGAGAAGGCACACTAGTTGAGGCCACAATGACCTGGAAGAAAACTCATATTATAACATCCCATCGCTCAACAATATAAACTTTGAAACGAGAACTGATATTGTTACCCGTTTCGTAGAGATAGCAAAAAAATGACCTGATTTTCAAAAGTGGTGATGCAGAATACACATGTTTTTTTTAGAACATGGTTTTTGGAACTTTAATTTTTTTTCATGTTCAAGGATGAAATCAAGTTTTAGAATGGTAGTGATTTTCATGCTGATTTTAAAAAGTGAGTATTCTGCATCACACCTTTTTTTTAAAGACCTATTTTTTGACTTTTAATTTTCTAGTGTGTTGAATGTGAAAAATTATTTTCTAAATTTGATAGTTTTTGAAGTCGTCATCTTATTCATATTTTCTTGTTCTCTATCTTAATTTTTTTTTTTTTTTAGGGGGGGTTTTATTGTTTTGCGTTTTTAAATTAGAAAGTCGATAGTTTGAATTTTAGATAATCTACATATTTATACATCCTTAATTAATTTTTCAATCCACATGAAATAATTGTTTCTAAAAAACAACATTTTTTAACAATGGACATAAAATAACCATTTTTAACATAAATATAACAAAAAAACTAAACGTTTTGATAATTTTTTGCTAGAATTAACATGTCAAAATCACAATTTTTATACAAAAATATTAACTAAAAATCGTCACATAATTTCTTTTTTTATGAATTTCATGTCAAAAAAATAATAATAAGAACTTTTTTTTCAAAAAATAATAATTAACTTAAAAATCAATGCGAAAATCACAGATTACAAATATTGAACACATAACAACTTTAGTTCATTGATTATTGTTTTCATGAAATGTCAGAGTCAAAACATTGCAAAGCTTGATTTCCAGGTATAACTTAAATTTAATCAACAATGTCACGTAATCCAAACTCTTCGTCCTCTGAAGTTTCATCATTGTCATCTTCCACAATATTTTCTGCTTCCTTTTGCGCAATTTCCTCTTCTAATGGGTCTTTGATGTCTGCAAATCTC
>APFE031442731.1:0-60644 GCA_000404065.3 Pinus taeda
TGACATGCATTTTTGACAAACTTAGCCTAACAACTAAAAAATCGATATCTATTAAAAACATAAGTATAGAAGTGTCATGCAATTCTACAAACTTCGCACATTAATTAATAAATCTAAATCCTTATTATGAGCGTGCCATCCTTTCATTCATATGTGAACTACATGAATTTAAGCGGTCACAACTAACTCATATATATTAATAACTATGGTAAAGTGTATATTATTTTGAACAAGGTTGTATAATTAGCATTTTTTACCTAATATTAATTTAATTATTGAATTTTAAAAAATATGAATTAGTTTTTACATTTAAGCAAAAGCATAATTATTATTTTTTATTGTTTACTTTAATTATTCAATTTTGAAAAGTATGAACTAGTTTTCATATTATTGTTCTCTATCGTTAATTTAATTATTGAATTTTGAAAAATATAAACTTGTTCTCACATTTGATGATGATGGTGGTTAACATTAACTAAAAACCACAAAGCAACTACTTTTGTTTAATTTAAATATAATTAAATTATAATAAAAAACAATAAAAACATACACCTTTATATATTAATAAAAATTACAATTAAAATAACAAAATAATTATATGTTTTTTTTTTTCCATTGGCTAAGTCATAAAATGTCAGTAACCTAAATAAATCACAACTAATATGGCATCAGTTCAAGGATTTCCACACATCTTCACCTGTGAAAAACCAATATATTGTAAGGACAACATTGGTCTAGTACTTCTCGGAATGTAGGTTGTAACTAATGATTCCTGGGGAGTAAGTGCCCTAAATCATACAACAAATGGCTAAAGGGGATGCACAAAATATAGGGCTCTATCAACTCACAGAGTCTAACCTTCCTGCAGTTCCATGGCCTATGGGAGAAAGAACTGTGCTAAAGAAGCAACATTTACAAGAACTGTGCTAAAGAAGCAACATTTATGTTTCATATATCTGCTGAAGAGCAGTTTAATTGTACAGATCTATTGCTTATACAAATACAAGTATCACAAATTCCTCTTCTGATCAAGAGCACAGGGCAGATCTATTACTTATACAAATACAAGTATCACAAATTTCTCTTCTGATCAAGAGCACAGGGCAATGATTTACTGAAGAACCCCTTCCTTTTTAATTATTTTTTTATTTTTATTTTTTTGGATTTTTTTGGTGGGAATAGCATTTCCCCCTAATTACTAGATGTTTCCTTTCTAGGAATGTTTTTAGATAGAAACAATCGGGGGAACACATTATCTCTAGACTCTGATAATTCAACTTTATAGTATTCTACTTAGGGCTTGTGACTGAGGAAAGATGCATTTGTCCATTTTAAATTTCTCACACAACATGGGACCCAAGATCAAATCTTATGTTAGTGACCACGCCAAGTAGATGCAATGCAAAATAGTTTAATTTGGTTATTTATAAAGGCATAGTATGAATTAAGAATAACAAAAGTAGCAATTAACCAATGGCAACAATATAACAACTGAATTGACTCCCAACCAATTTCACATCATCTTGTAGATCATTAAAAAACACACATCGAAGAATTAACGCAAATAACGTTTCAGGGAATATATTGCCAAGGGTCCAAATATAAACTCATTGGAAATTTCAGGGGAAATATTGAAAATTATCCAAAAATATCAGCAAGAATAAACTTGGAACTGAGGAATTCTTAATATATCATTGACAACCTGAAAATCTTGGGAGAAACTGGAAATATCAGGAGAAATATATAGTGAGTCCTGAGCAACAGCAAGGTCTCTAATCTGTTTTTTCTCTTTACCAATCAGAGATATTTGCACCACTGCATTGAAGAAGCCACAATAAAATTATATATATTGCCAAATCAATTAATAACCTGTTTTCCTTCCAAATTTGAAAACCAAGTTATGTCCAGATGGAGAGATATGATAAGATAATTTTATTGATGTCCAGCAAATAACAACAAATAGGTCAATGGGACTGCTAAATACATCCGTGAGAATACAAAGTACAAGTACTAAAGGAGCTCCTGGAAAATCATGATGAAAGCATATCTATAATATGCTGAGAATCCAAAACCTAAATCCTGACTCCTAACAACATGGAGAAGTGAAACAACGCAATGATGCACATACATGCAAATGCAGCAGAGAAAATTTTCACATCTATTCATCTACTATAATCAACAAAGAGAACTTGATACAGCATCCGTGCAAGGACTCCCACGTTTGTATTGGTGTGTTCTCATGCTTCCTGTCACCTGAATTGTAACTGAAGAGTGCTAAGGAGGATGTGCACTAGATCACACAAATGCCTAGATGGGACCAAACACTGCAGTTACCAAGCTCAGCTCACAAAAAACTTGGCAGAGGCAAAAAAGTGAGTTCAAATCAGGTAAGCTAAAACTTGAGGAGAGATGAGCAGAAATCAGGGAAAAACATAGAAGAAAATCAAGCAAAGAAACTCAGTCTCTCAGATATATAAAAGAAGGTGGCGAGTTTTCTTACAGGTCCACAAGTCAAAAATTGTTGACCCATGAACAACCCACAAAGTACTCATAGGTCAAGTTATTCATAGCAAGTTAAACTTGTTGACATCAAGTTTGACTTACCATCAATTTGAATCCATGTGTTTCAGCAGGAAACCCAACTTTCACCCCCATGGGTGGATCAAACCCAGCAGGTATGGAAACCCTAACACCCACAATTTGGGACCGTATCACCTAATAGGAGCCAAACCTTCCTATGGTTCCACGCCTTAGGGAAAAGGAACACTGCTAAGGAAGAAGCATTTATGTATGTTTCAGATATCTGTTATAGTGTTGCACTACTTGGACTCAGCAAAAAAACAGCGAGGGTTTGAAATCATTAACTGGGTAAAAGCCCAGCAAAAAGTCACTGTGCAATGAAAATGAGAAAATCCGCCTTTTAAGTTACTTTTCTGCAGCAGCTGCTGAATTTTTGAAAAAATGGGAAAAAAATGCCTGAATCACAATCTGTGCTACTAAATCATTTCAGACAGAACCCATCAACTAATCTATGACTGCCGCAACATTGAACTGTAGAATAGCATCTTATGTGCATCAGATTCAAGTTTCTTCAGCAGCAATCAGAATTGATCAGAATAGTATGAACAATTATCACAACATTAGAAACATTAGAATTGATCAGAATTGTATTAAAAATAAGATTATATGAGTAAAAAAATTCGAACAATATCCCTAAGAATTCGAACAATCAATGTCAAGTTATACAATGAAAGGCTTGGGCTAAGTATGTGGGATGCCAGAAAATGAATAAAAATACAAGTTGATCAATCAATATAACGTTATTACAAATTATATCACATTCCTACACAAATCAGAAGCATCCTCAAGCAAGCCTAATTATAGGCATTTCTGAGTAAATACCTGAAAAATGTCATGGATTGCTAAACATCTCTCTTAAATTATATCTTTTTTGGTACTTGTTTCCCAACATCACTTTTTTTGACAGTGAAATTACAGGAATCCGAAAAGGGAGCACATTTGTGTTCAGATCAAAAATTCATTGCTTATATAGAATCATCAACTAATATATGGAAAGACTGGAGGGATAACTAAGAACCTAAAAATTCTAACATCAAAATACAATTATTTAGCCTAGATGAACTACAACCGACCATAAGATCATTACAATTGTATTATAAAGTTTAAAAAAATGCAGAAAGAAAGCATATAAGCATTAGATATATATATAGAATCTCATTCCAAGTTGAAATCTTTACACAGTATTAAACTGGGCAAGAATCCCAATAACGTCACTATACCATCTCAAATCACTAACATAAAGTGTACACACTCCTTACTCATATAGTACCATCAATATGCTTGCAGGAATATAGCCAAGAATGTTTTGATATATCCCAGTTATCTTTGTTTGGCTTCTGTAAAGAAATACTCCCATTATGCCTTGAATCTGCAAGGCCAGCTAAGATAACAACCAGAAGCTTAGCTGAAAATTCATGCTCTTTTGCTTCTACTATAGATTTGTTTTCTCCCTTAAACATAGTTCTCTAGTAAGCGGCTTCCTCAAAGACTCAAATGCAATCCAGTTGACCACATCTCCAATCACCATATCAATAGCTCCTCACAGCCACCAACCAAGAAGCTAATCAACAGTTGAGCACTGCGGCTTTTGAACTCAAAATTTTACTCTCCAACACGAACACTAATATTGTTTCTGTGAACTTTAACTTTGCCTGGTTGATGAGATTTCCTCAGATTCTCTCCAGCATCATCATAGCTTCCGAGAGACTGAATTTCACAAGCATCCATTTGGGCTTGTTCCATGAGTCTATTCTCCCAAAGCTTTGCAACCATCCAGCGTTCTAACCAGCTCCAACCCCAGCTATTTTTGTCTGGCTCAATTCTAGCATAATTCATGTTTGTTTTCGAATTGCTTCTCCATTGCTGAAAAGAGATTCAACACCCATAAAAGTTATTAGTATATAAATTTCAAAATGTCAACCTGGCATCTACATCTAAGGTCTTGTGCAGAGGATTCTACCACAGCATTTAAAATCTTCCAGAAATAGAGTGTTCAATCAAGGACATACACAAATGAATATGATATGGTAAATTTTCACAATGGGAAGCTAACTTAAATGTTCAAAATCATACAGCAACTCTTATATGAATGTAGATCCAGAAATATCTCTGCAAGCATTCTGTCGACTTAAAACTACAGAAATAAAATTATTAGAAGAGCATAAAAATATGTCAATTTTCATGAAATGCATAGGAAGACAAATAATAGCATGGAATCCATCATTCAGAGTGGCAGAAGTGAAAGAAACGATTAACTCACTCATGTAGTTCCTTTCCTGTGCATACGGTAGCTTCGACCATCTTTATTCTCTCCATACCAGTAGAAGGTCTGAGTCTCTTCAACATAAATTATTCCTCCAGCATGTGCCTGTATGGACCTGCTATCTGTGTCACACCATTCTCTTCCAAGATAAAAGTAGTACTTTCTGCTATCTTCAGTCTTCAAAGGGTTCACTGGAAGATTTTTCTCTGGAAAGTAAATGGATCTTCTTTGAGATGTGACATCAAGAAAATCATCTACTGGGATATGTCTCCTTCCCCTGTGTTTTCCTGCTGGGGTGATAATTTAAGGGTTCTCCCATTGAGATAATTTTTCATGGATGCCTCCCATATAATTTAAGGGTTCTCCCATTGAGATTTCCGCAAATGGGTGGGCTCTCAAACACTCTGCCATTAAAAGACAAGCAAACCATTTATATTAAAAATAAGATTATATGAGTCAAAAAAATTCGAACAATATCCCTAAGAATTCGAACAATCAATGTCAAGTTATGCAACGAAAGGCTTGGGCTAAGTATGTGGGATGCCAGAAAATGAATAAAAATACAAGTTGATCCATCAATATAACGTTATTACAAATAAACAAATTATATCACATTCCTACACAAATCAGAAGCATCCTCAAGCAAGCCTAATTATAGGCATTTCTGAGTAAATACCTGAAAAATGTCATGGATTGCTGAACATCTCTCTGAAATTATATCTTTTTTGGTACTTGTTTCTCAACATCACTTTTTTTTTACAGTGAAATTACAGGAATCCGAAAAGGGAGCACATTTGGGTTCAGATCAAAAATTCAGCTTATATAGAAGCATCAGCTAATATATGGAAAGACTGGAGGGATAACTAAGAACCTAAAAATGCTAACACCAAAATACAAATATTTAGCCTGGATGAACTACAACTGACGATAAGATCATTACAATTGTATTATAAAGTTCAAAAAAATGCAGAAAGAAAACATATAAGCATTAGATATATATATATAGAATCTCATTCCAAGTTGAAATCTTTACACAGTATTAAACTGGGCAAGAAGCCCAATAACGTCACTACTAAAGAAATCCCATCTCAAATCACTAACTTAAAGTGTACACACTCCTTACTCATATAGTACCAACAATATGCCTGCAGGAATACAACCAAGAATGTTTTGATATATCCCAGTTATCTTTGTTTGGTTTCTGTAAAGAAATACTCCTATTATGCCTTGAATCTGCAAGGCCAGCTAAGATAACAACCAGAAGCTTAGCTGAAAATTCATGCTCTTTTGCTTCTGCTATAGATTTGTTTTTTCCCTTAAACACAGTTCTCTAGTAAGTGGCTTCCTCAAAGACTCAAACGGAATCCAGCTGACCATGTCTCCAATCACCAGATTAAACCAAAATTTTAGCTCCTCACAGCCACCAACCAAGAAGCTAATCAACAGTTGAGCACTGCGGCTTTCGAACTCAAAATTTTACTCTCCAACACGAACACTAATATTGTTTCTGCGAACTTTAACTTTGCCTGGTTGATGAGATTTCCTCAGATTCTCTCCAGCATCATCATAGCTTTTGAGAGACTGAATTTCACAAGCATCCATTTGGGCTTGTTCCATGAGTCTATTCTCCCAAAGCTTTGCAGCCATCCAGCGTTCTAACCAGCTCCAACCCCAGCTATTTTTGTCTGGTTCAATTCTAGCATAATTCATGTTTGTTTTCGAATTGCTTCTCCATTGCTGAAAAGAGATTTAACACCCATAAAAGTTACTAGTATATAAATTTCAAAATGTCAACCTGGCATCTACATCTAAGGTCTTGTGCAGAGGATTCTACCACAGCATTTAAAATCTGCCAGAAATAGAGTGTTCAATCAAGGACTTATAGAAATGAATATGATATGGTAAATTTTAACAATGGGAAGCTAACTTAAATGTTCAAAATCATACAACAACTCTTACATGAATGTAGATCCAGAAATATCTCTGCAAGCATTCTGTCGACTTAAAACTACAGAAATAAAATTACCAGAAGAGCATAAAAATATGTCCATTTTCATGAAATGCATAGGAAGACAAATAATAGCATAGAATCCATCATTCAAAGCGGCATAAGTGAAAGAAACGATTAACTCACTCGTGTAGTTCCTTTCCTGTTCATACGGTAGCTTCGAACATCTTTATTCTCTCCATACCAGTAGAAGGTCTGAGTCTCTTCAACATAAATTATTCCTCCGCCATGTGCCTGTATGGACCTGCTGTTTGTGTCACACCATTCTCTGCTAGGATAAAAGTGGTACTTTCTACTATCTTCAGTCTTCAAAGGGTTCACTGCAAGATTTTTCTCTGGAAAGTAAAGGGATCTTCTTTGAGATGTGACATCAAGAAAATCATCTACTGGGGTATGTCTCCTTCCCCTGTGTTTTCCTGCTGGGGAGATAAATTTTTTTCCTCTTTGTTTGACTTCAAAACCCCTATCCTCTATATCTTCATGTTTTCTGTACATGGAAAGGCGATACTGTTGCACCTGAGAATCTACTTTGTTAGAATTTGATGGAGTTAAGGTGTTGTAGGCATGAATCAATAGTATCCATGCAGCCAAACTCCAGATTATAGCAGACAAGGAACACCTGCTTCCTGCATTACAACTTAAAGTAGTTGATTTCCCATGTTTGTGTACCATCTTTCTTGTTTCTTTCATTCGCCCAGATAATACTGCAGAAAATACGTTGCAAAAGCTTGTTGATCTTAAACCATGTTTAATTGTTAATCAGATTTATATTTTTTATAATATACACCAATTGCAGTGATGGAAACAGCCACATTGCTAACTGCCAATTGCAGTGATGGAAACAGCGACATTGCTAACTGCCAATTGCAGTGATGGAAACAGGTACATTGCTAACTCTTGGTTTGCTCAACCTGCTCCAGTTTTTAAAACATTGATTTAGCCAAGACACAATCACATTGATACTGGACCCGCCTTAGAAGCCTACAGAAATATTTTCTATAGCATGGGAAAAAGAATATCATCCTCTGAGAATTTTCGAAGTGAAGTATGTAGGTTAGAGTTTGTGGTAAAAACATGAAAAGCTTATTTGTTAGGACCCTGTTTCCTGCATTCAACATTGAGAGTGGGTTTCATATCATCCATGGCTAAGGTGAATTGCAATATCCTATTATTGGGTGTTATGTACTGCATCAGAAGGATATCTGTGATAATGACATTTCAGATACTTGGTTTCTACTAGGGATACGCAAGGTTGACATGTGTGGAATAAATCAGCTTAAGCAATTGACATTTGGCAGTGGCAGTCGATAATCCTAAATATCAAAGGAGAAACACAGAGTACACTGGAGCTGCATAACGTCGTAAGATAACAGCATCCCATCAATAATATTAAAACACGGTCTAAGCATTTGTTTGGACTCTATTGGAAATGGAAAACAAGGCACCTGTTGATAGACCGTATAAGAATATCATGAAATCATCAAGAGGTGAAATTATTCCATTCATAATATTCATCTAGTGACCATGTAGAGATACATCCCATTGAATCTAGGCTCAATTTCTAAAATTCTCAAGATCAGGTAAAGAATTTATGTTTCAATATCGATCGCAATATCAACCAATAAGGAGCAAACATCCTCACCAGACCTACTCTGTCCATCAACAAAGAAGAAAAAGAAACCATAGATTCTGGTCCCCTGTACCCTAGTTCAATCAAATGATTGGATGAGAAGCATAAAGCCAACATTGCAAGCGCATATTGATAACAGTGTGAATGACCCTTCTAACCATTTGTGCCAGAATCATCAAAACCCACTTGACAGGAATTAAAATATCACATAAGGATTAAGGATTTACCTTGGCTGAGCCAATAGAAGCAACAGCTAATGCCAAGATTTCTGAAGCATTTCCTCGTATAACTGTGGGTTTAAGATCAACAAGCTCCAGACATCTATTCATTCTATATTTAAAAGCCCCTGCAGCCGCTGGATCCAATACACCAGAAAGGGCAAGTCAGGCAGCAGATCTGCAATCAGTAAAGGTTAGCTAGTCATGATCCTAATATCCAATACTTTCCGTATTTTGTGAGCCCACTTAAATACCCAAATTGCTAAGCAAAGGCATCATCTTCTCATTTCAGGTGTATGGAAAAAATTGGCCTTTGCTTCAATCGTGGGTTTTCTTGCATGGGCATACAAGGCCATCCAGCCACCTCCTCCTGTTATTTGTGGAACCCCCAATGGCCCTCCAGTGACTGCTCCTCGTATTCGCCTTCAAGATGGAAGACATTTGGCCTATAAGGAAAGAGGAGTTCCAAAAGAGAGAGCCAAGTATAAGATCATCATGACACATGGTTTTCAGGGATCAAGAAATGATTCCCTCTTTTCTGAGGTATCAACTGCAGAGTAACATTCTATGGTTCTGAATTCAGTAGTTAATACTGATGAGCTTGTGATGATGGAATTCATTAATATTTCAAGAGCTACTGGAAGAGCTGAGCGTCTATTTTGTAAGCTTTGATAGGCCTGGGTATGGAGAAAGCGATCCTCATCCTAATAGGTCTGTGAGGAGTGAAACTCTTGACATTGAAGGCCTTGCAGACCAACTTGATCTTGGCCCCAAGTTTTACGTGATAGGCATCTCCATGGGGGGATATCTGACATGGGGATGCCTCAGATATATCCCACACAGGTTCTTATTATTTGCTTTCTCAAATCTGATCTTATGGTTAACCATTTGAACTTATTGTCAAGTAGTATAAGTCCATTTTAATCTCAAATCTATTTAATGCGAACTCTAAACTTATTATCATCAAATATATCCATCCTAAACTCAAAATTACGAAGTGCTCTTTAAGGCTTAATAAATCTCATATACCCAATCAAAATTACGAAGTGCTTTTTAGGGCTTAATAAATCTCATATACCCATCTAAGCTGTAGAGCATATTGCTTCTCTCTGTCACTATAAATGAAAATGACAGAGGTTGTGTTAGGTTTTTGAAGGTAATTTTGGAAGTCTACCATTTTTATTATTTTTAATGCACTGGCATATGAATGGTGATAATGCATCATGATGCAGATTAGCAGGTGTTGCACTCTTAGCACCTGCAATAAATTACAGGTGGCCTGGCTTCCCAGCTAATTTATCTAAAAAAGCTTATTATCAACAACCTTTACAGGAACAATGGGTGCTTAGGGTTTCCTACTATACCCCTTGGCTGACTTATTGGTGGATGTCCCAAAAGTGGCTCCCTTCTTCAAGGCTTATTCAAGGGACATGGAAGCCTCTAAACCAACATGATAGGGAGCTAATCATCAAATTTGCTGCGAGTGGAAAATCTGCTGAGGTATATATTTTTCCTAGTTCCAAGCCTTATGTCTCTTGCTTTGCTTATTTGTGTACAGAGAATAGAATGAATTTTTAAGTTGCCTTTCCTACAAACAACCGGCAAATAGAAAAGCTTTACTGCTCTCTTTTTTTTCCAAATTGAATTGTCAAATTTGATTGGGATTGGTTTTGCCATTTTTTCTCAATAATGAACCAATGCTAAGATTATACCAGCATCGAGTCATGTTAGCTCTGGATCTATTAAGAGCAGAGAGGGTTGAGAAGAAATTGGAAGCACAAAACATAATGGCTTTATATGTGTAACGTTGTTTATCCATCTTACCATATAGAAGATCCAAAGTTAAAATGGATCTTTGCTAGTCTATAATTTGTCTAATTAAATTTTTTTGTTATAATAGAGATCTCTCTCACTCTAGGGCTGTAGAGCATATTCTTTCTTTCAGTGCAATAAAGAATTCCATTAGGGCTATAGAGCATATTCTTTCTTTCAGTGCAATAAAGAATTCCATTTGAATAAATATTGACTTTGTGCCTAAGTCTGGATTCAAGAGATCTAGGCTGTAGAGCATATTCTTTTCTTTGAATGCAATAAAAAATTCCAATTGAATAAATATTGACTTTGTGCCTAAGTCTAGATTCAAGAGCTCTCTCTCCTTGTTAATCACTGATTTATCTACTTTTGCAGCGTGTAAAGGAAACACTGCAACAGGGAGTTTTTGAGTCTTTACATCGAGAAATGATGATCATGTTCGGCAAGTGGGATTTTGATCCTATGGAATTCAACAACCCATCTCCTAACAATGCTGTTCCAGTGCACATATGGCAAGGGGATGAAGATGAACTGGTGCCAGCGTCCTTGCAGCGTTACATTGCTGAACGGCTTTCATGGATTCACTATCACGAGATTCCGGAGGCTGGGCACCTATTTGTCCTAATGGAGGGCGTTCCTAGTCGTATTTTGAGGAGTCTTTTGTTTATCTATAATTTGTCTAATTAAATTTTTTTGTTATAATAGAGATCTCTCTCACTCTAGGGCTGTAGAGCATATTCTTTCTTTCAGTGCAATAAAGAATTCCATTAGGGCTGTAGAGCATATTCTTTCTTTCAGTGCAATAAAGAATTCCATTTGAATAAATATTGACTTTGTGCCTAAGTCTGGATTCAAGAGAACTAGGCTGTAGAGCATATTATTTTCTTTGAATGCAATAAAAAATTCCAATTGAATAAAAATTGACTTTGTGCCTAAGTCTGGATTCAAGAGCTCTCTCTCCTTGTTAATCACTGATTTATCTACTTTTGCAGCGTGTAAAGGCAACACTGCAACAGGGATTTTTTGAGTCATTACATCGAGAAATGATGATCATGTTCGGCAAGTGGGATTTTGATCCTATGGAACTCAGCAACCCATCTCCTAACAATGTTGTTCCAATGCACATATGGCAAGGGGATGAAGATGAACTGGTGCCAGCGTCCTTGCAGCGTTACATTGCTGAACGGCTTTCATGGATTCACTATCACGAGATTCCGGAGGCTGGGCACCTATTTGTCCTAATGGAGGGCGTTCCTAGTCGTATTTTGAGGAGTCTTTTGTTTATCTATAATTTGTCTAATTAATTTTTTTTGTTATAATAGAGATCTCTCTCACTCTAGGGCTATAGAGCATATTCTTTCTTTCAGTGCAATAAAGAATTCCATTAGGGCTGTAGAGCATATTCTTTCTTTCAGTGCAATAAAGAATTCCATTTGAATAAATATTGACTTTGTGCCTAAGTATGGATTCAAGAGATCTAGGCTGTAGAGCATATTCTTTTCTTTGAATGCAATAAAAAATTCCAATTGAATAAATATTGACTTTTTGCCTAAGTCTGGATTCAAGAGCTCTCTCTCCTTGTTAATCACTGATTTATCTACTTTTGCAGCGTGTAAAGGCAACACTGCAACAGGGAGTTTTTGAGTCTTTACATCGAGAAATGATGATCATGTTCGGCAAGTGGGATTTTGATCCTATGGAACTCAGCAACCCATCTCCTAACAATGTTGTTCCAGTGCACATATGGCAAGGGGATGAAGATGAACTGGTGCAAGCGTCCTTGCAGCGTTACATTGCTGAACGACTTTCATGGATTCACTATCACGAGATTCCGGAGGCTGGGCACCTATTTGTCCTAATGGAGGGCGTTCCTAGTCGTATTTTGAGGAGTCTTTTGTTTGGAGAGGAATCTCCAAACAGTGTTAATTAAGCCTGGGGCGTCTAGGGTACTCCTTTGGAGACCTGGTGGAATTTCTATTTTCAGTATTTGGAAATGAAAAGTTGGGTGCTTTTCAGCTCTGAGTCAGGTTAACCCAGTAACATCCTGATCAGCCCTTCCAATGTTCCTTTCCACGGCAAATATTGGAAACAACTATGAGGGATTTGTTATAGCAATATTGATGCACAAGCCCTTAGCATGAGGAATAAAATATGCAATCTCTTCAAAGGCATGAACCATGGCCGGAGAAGCCCCTGCTGCCAGAATTGTGCATCGTCTCTGTTGAAATTTACTGCTCTAACTTTTGCTGATCCAAGTCTTATTACTCTAGCCAAAGTAGCTGAAACCTCCTTTATTGATTTTATGGAACGTATAGAAACATCAATACAAAAAAGAAAGCTCAAAGAATAGGAGAAAAGGGTTTGAAATTCTCAAGATCAGATAAAGAATTTATGTTTCAATATCGATCGCAATATCAACCAATAAGGAGCAAACATCCTCACCAGACCTACTATGTCCATCAACAAAGAAGAAAAAGAAACCATAGATTCTGGTCCCCTGTACCCTAGTTCAATCAAATGATTGGATGAGAAGCATAAAGCCAAAATTGCAAGCGCATATTGATAACAGTGTGAATGACCCTTCTAACCATTTGTGCCAAAATCATCAAAACCCACTTGACAGGAATTAAAATATCACATAAGGATTAAGGAATCTGAAGCATTTCCTCGTATAACTGTGGGTTTAAGATCAACAAGCTCCAGACATCTATTCATTCTATATTTAAAAGCCCCTGCAGCCGCTGGATCCAATACCCAAGGATTCTGAGGCTCTGCAGCCTTGGCTACAGTAGCCTTCATTGAAACAGTTCAATCAGGGGTCAGAGTCCCAATATTGATGCACAAGCCCTTAGCATGAGGAGTAAAATATGAAATCTCTTCAAAGGCATGAACCATGGCCGCAGAAGCCCCTGTTGCCAGAAGGCTATTAGCCATTATGTCCATGGACATTATGCAATCTCTGGAGATAAAAGTTCGTCAAGCTCCAAGCTCCTCGAGTGGGATGTCCAGAGACGCCGCTGCCTGCTCAGGGAGATTTGAAGTAGCGAGAAAAACTGTGCAGCGATTTGAAGCAGCTAGAAAAATTGGGTGGAAACTGTGCGGAAAGAATATAAGAAACTAACCTAAACTACATCCAACGGTCTAGAACGTTTCAATCGTCTAACATCTGATCGGATGGCTCAAATAAATACACGGTGGCAATTGGGTGAGTTGATTTCAGATGGAAACGCCTTACGGCGTAAAAATAGCTGGCAGAAGGATGTAAGTTATGTAACCCAAAGCATCATTCAAATGCATTGTAGTGAGCATTTTATGTGGGAATTTATTTCATGTTGAGATGTAATAGTGAAACTGGGTGATTATAGTTGAGAATATATATTTAAACACCTCCTAATTAAATTTTTCTATTTCATCTTGAGGTATATGATAATTTGTTAATTTTTTGAATTGACTTAGATTGATTCTTAAGATAATATGTTCAGATGCTTAGCATATGTTTCATCTGAATGCTATGATTTTTAATAAATTTAAAAAAAATAATGTCTGAATGGCCACCAATTTGGATTTTCAAAGCATATTTAATCTTAGAATAACTTTCTTGTATCTTGGTTGTAAAGGATGAAAATCTTCAATATTGTTTCTTTATCAAGATTTGGAATTAATAATAATATTTTTGTTACAATAGTACTTTTTGCTATATATTTATGAATGATAGATATAAATGAAACTTTCAACTATATAAACCATAAATCAACCACATTAATATTTTTAAAATGATTATACTAATTCTACTCTATATAATATAATATTAATAATAATATATATTAATAGCAATGTTGCGTAATGGGTCTGGAGGTGTGTTGGCATAATAACTAATTGTTAAAAAATTCAAAGTGTCCATTAAATATCCAACATCAAATGCTCTCTCTTGGAGTCATGTAACTTTTCTAACAAATGCATTAGTGAAAAATAAACCCCGAATCTAAGTTGTCATCGTCATCATTTAACAAATTTTTTGGTAACAGTAACCGCTGGCTCAGTGTAATAAAACCTGCACTTTATACACACCTATGATCGTTTCGTTATTAACAGAGTTTTTTTTGTGGTGAGTAGATTTTGAAGTGGATGTGAATCAGTAAGTATTGGTAAAGATTGTCTTATTATAGATGCATAATAATAAGAATTAACCGATACACACTTGTGATCGTTTTGTTGCTAATAAATAGTTCTTTGTGCTGGATAATTATTTGTAAAGGTTGTCTTGTTGAAGTGCCGAATTTGAATTTTTTAATGATTTTTCTAGTGGATTCACAAAATACCCACAAAGTTTTTAGGGATTTTTTCATATTAATTATTATTATAATTGCTTTACAAAATAAATCAATCATACTTTTGAATAGTTTGGTGACTTTTTATGTGCTTTCACAAAAATGTATTTTATCAACAAATGTTAGATGTGTGATATTTCATCATATTCATATTAACATCTTTTTAATACTAGAATTTCCTGATGTTTCATCATATTCATATTAACATCTCTTTAATACTAGAATTTCCTTTTGATTCTTTAGTAATTTATTTAATTTTTTTGTAAATCATGGTGAATTGATAACTTGTTGGAGTAATCTAGACAGACTCAAGATCAAAACATCAGATTGTCATTATAACACCAAGAGACAAGTTAGATATACCAATAACTTATAAATTAGCAAGATTGTAGATGCCAGGACTTTAAGTGCCTATTCTTCGAGCCTTGTCACAATGGACTAACATGACATCTTTTATGAGATTTGAAACCAAATGGAGAGAACAACAAACCACTTTCCCAACCACTCAAGTTTTAAAAAATGAAGAACCTCTTTTTTAAAACCCTCTCTAATTTAAAATTTAATCCTTAATAAATTTAATAAAAAATTATCAAACTTTTAATATTATAAATTTATATTAATTTTATATATAATAATTATATTTTTAATAGTGTAATATAATATTAATATAATTTATAATTTAAATTTCATATAATAACTATATAAATTTTAATAGTATTATAATATTATAAATAATTTACTTGGTAATATATCGATAAATTTTTTTATTAATTTTTATTTTATTTTTAATATTATAAATAATATCATTATAAATTTAATTATAATTAACTATACATAAATAAATTTATATTTATATTAATATTTGATACATAATATTTTATATTTTACATACATATTTATTAGTTTTTATTAATTATGTAAATGTGATTAATGTAATAGTTATTAATTGTGTTTTTTTATTAATTAATTATTTTAATAATTTCTTTAGAAAATTTTGAAAATTTATGTGAAGATTTCATTTTTTCAAAAATATTTTATTATTAGATATTACAGTATAACATGTGTGAAAATTTTCAAAATTTGTGTGAAGATTTCGGTTTTTTTCAAAAAAAATTATCATTAGATATTATGACATTATTACAAATCGATGGCAGATGCCAAATAATTATATTAAATAATTTTGATTTTTTGTTTGATTAATTTAATAATAATTTTTATTAAAATATATTTTTTAATAAAAATATAATTTTTTAATGGTTTGAAATATATTTGTAAATGTAAAGATGACTTGATTACTTCACAAAAAAAATCAAAAGTAACTGAAATCGGAGAAATTAGCTAAACAAAAACTCCACTAAACTCAGATAACAACATTTATAAAAAAAAAAATGCCGCGCACATCCCGATAATTCATCTGGTCTTGGCTTCTCTCCTGCATTACTTTGACTGGGCACCTCCCAATGGTATGAGTGCAGAGGAGGAGGGTGTGGTTCTACAAAAGGCGGTGCGCTTGGAAGCAATTCCTACGCCACGCCTTCCACAGGATGTCTATTGACGTACAGTGTCCAAAGTATGGTTGAATCCATGTCTATTTAGGAATGTTTTAATTTCCGATGTGGTTTACTGGTTAAATAGGAAGGTTTACTCTTTGCCAGTTTAATCGTCTGAGAGTAAAAGAAATCTCGTGATCTGATCCTAAGCAAAACTAAGCTGCTTAGAATAGACCTCTTTATCATAAATGCATATGAAAAACATTTAAAAGTTTTTAACAGCTTTTAAAATATTAATTTCAGGATTACATTGATCCAATGGTTGGCATTTCGTTAAAGTGGATGTCTTTAGAGTTGAAATTTGGTTAAAATAGATCTATGTATCAGATACCCACCCATTTTTGCTTAAAGATTCGCAATGATGTTTAACGATTCGCAATAATTTAGAGTTGAAATTTGTTTTTTCAGGATTACATTGATCCCATGGTTGGAATTTCGTTAAAGTGGATGTCTTTATAGTTGAAATTTGGTTAAAATAGATCTCTGTATCAGATACCCACCCATTTTTGCTTTAAGATTCGTTGTAATTCAATGTTGAAATTTAGTTATTTGTGCGTATCTTTTTTTTTTTTTTCAGAAGAAAAAAAGCGAGATATATTATATTAAGATCATATAATTACAAAAATGATACTCATCTGGAGATATTTGTGAGCATGTTACAATCTAAAATTGCCAAAATTATGAAATTTAATGAATAATTATAACATGCGAAATTTCATAATTTTGGTAATTTTATATTGTAACATGCTCACAAATAACTAAATTTCAACATTGAATTATAGCGCATGCGAAATTTCATAATTTTGGTAATTTTATATTGTAACATGCGCACAAATAACTAAATTTCAACATTGAATTATAGCGAATCCTCATTAAATTTCATAATTTTGGCAATTTTATAGTGTAACATGCGCACAAATAACTAAATTTCAACATTGAATTATAGCGAATCTTAAAGCAAAAATGGGTGGTATCTGATACAGAGATCTATTTTAACCAAATTTCAACTATAAAGACATCCACTTTAACGAAATTCCAACCATGGGATCAATGTAATCCTGAAAAAACAAATTTCAACTCTAAATTATTGCGAATCGTTAAACATCATTGCGAATCTTTAAGCAAAAATGGGTGGGTATCTGATACATAGATCTATTTTAACCAAATTTCAACTCTAAAGACATCCACTTTAACGAAATTCCAACCATTGGATCAATGTAATCCTGAAATTAATATTTTAAAAGCTGTTAAAAACTTTTAAATGTTTTTCGTATGCATCTATGAATTTCAACTATAAAGACATCCACTTTAACGAAATGCCAACCACGGGATCAATGTAATCCTAAAAATAATATTTTAAAAGCTGTTAAAAACTTTTAAATGTTTTTCATATGCATTTATGATAAAGAGGTCTATTCTAAGCAGCCAAGACCAGATGAATTATCTGACTATTAACCGTATGTCGACGATTAAAAGCGAGAAATGAAAAGCCACCTAAAACCTTTGAAAACAGCTTTTAACTATACGGACACATTAATAAATTTAACTTATAAAATCTTTTCTATGATATGATCGTAAAAACTTTGATGAAATTTGATCTGAAAGCTTCGAAATACGTCACTCGTCACAGTACCTTGGAAAGAAACAGATGCACGATTAAAGAAATTAGGTAAAGAACTCTTACTAAAGACGCTAGGTACAAAAGTTTGTTTCACTGTAAAGTTTACCTAGAGGAGTAAAGCTATAGAATGTTTATTTCCAACTCTATAGATTTATTAATAACATTAATTTCGTCAGACTGCATTATGTATTGTATGATTATTAATGGTTTCAATTTTAATTTCGTTAGATTGGATTATGTATAAATGCTGTCTGACATGCGAGCGAAATAGGAGTTGCCTTCATTTATATTTCCCTCAAAGCTAACTTTGGCATGTTAGCAGAAAGACAACTCTTATTCTCCTCACATGTCAGACCACATTTATATTTCAATAAAAGTGGAAATAAAAATTGCCATTATTTATTAACCCATGGGATCATTATCGGCATAAGCCGTAGCTGATGCGTCAACCCATTTCCGCAACCGTTAACCAGAAATTGTGGTTGCCGGAAAAATAATGTACACAGTTTTACGGTGCAATCAAATGCCAGAATCCTCCGCTGTTCACCGCACTGCGTTCAAATCAATTAATGTGTTTTTAGTTATTACAATTTCTATTAAAATTGAAATAACCGTTAATATCAAATATTGATCTATCCAAAATTGGTATTTAAAAATAAAATTATAAATATTAGTATTATTATTTATCAATGTAATTGTTATTAATATTATAATAATTTTAGAAATATATTTAAATAGTTTGTATTTTAAATTTATTAAAAAATATTAATTTAAAAAAGTAATATTATTTTTTATAAAATTTGTATTTTATTTTTATTTTTTATAAGTTAACTTTGAATAATATTTTACATTTAAGGAAATGTGTAATTAATTTTCTTTTAAAATAAAAGTAAAATATTTTCTAAACTAGCATTTGTACCAGATGTTGCAAAGAAAACGCCGTAAGGCATAAAGTGCAGATATCCATTATCCATGTAGTGTGTGCATTATTCAACAAGGTGGATCTCTCTAAATTTGTTGCAAACATTTATGTTGTTGCATTGCTAATTTATTTAGAATAATTTACTACCTCCTCTTGGAATATTAAATTTCTTATCACCCCATGATGACAATCCCTCTAATTATTGCCATCATTGTTTGTTGTCATTCCATACACTTCTCTCTTTCCATGAAATAGATGATTTGTTGCCATATTGTAAAAGAGGAATTTAATAACTGCTTGACCTGGATTTGGAAGGTAGGACACTTAATGCATAAACGCCACTTTTGCACCATTTTTTACACTTCAAAACCCTGAAAAATAAGATAACAATAAATTCATATTAAACAAGTAGACAATTATCTATTTCCTAATACTCAACATGTTATTCAATCATATATAATTCAAAAAAGCAGATAATTTCTATTCATTTACACTGCAACACTTTCAATACTGGCAACTAGTCTGCAAAAAACACATCTAGCAATCACCACTTTATTGGAATTGCTTGCAACAAAGAGTTGGATATTTTTTTTGATATATTTATTGATAACATGTCCTTGTATATCTACTTTTGTCAAGTTTATAAAAATCTGCATGACTAATCTCCCTTTTCAATTTTCTTATATTGCCGCCCTTTTTAACCTATAATATAATATTAAGTTTCTTTTAGTCCAATAAACTATAATTTTCTTAATTGACCTCTAGGGTATGTGCGAAGTTGTTTTAGTGTTAATCTGGAACTCTTGAATGAAATAGAAAATATTATGTCATCTCTAGGTATAAATTCAGCACATTCGTCTTTATTTATACTTTAGCATTCCAATGCTAGTAAATATTCTATATTTTGTTGATAAAAATAAGTTTTATATAGATGAAATGCTCATAATAGGACCCAAATACATCTATGAGTTCTAAAATAAATGATACTGAATTAGGCTTCTCTGGTTTTTTAATGCCATATGCAGACTCTAAAAATATTTATCCTTACAGATTGTCCATACACCAAAAACCACATAACCCTAAACTAACAGAGCATTGTCTAAGAAAACCAAGATTCATGTATATGCCTTATGTGTGACAGAAATGCCATTTGTCATATAACATCACAAGAAACTTATTCAGCCACTCTACATTAACGGTTCCTTCACACTACACTTGTCAACGGTTAAACTTCATCAACAACATTTGGAACAACTTTTCTATTACAATTGGGGGATAGGGGATCCTCATAATCTTGTCCATCTTAATATCTAAACAAGCATGCATTTTCTTTATAAATTCAAAATTTCCTGCTCTTCCTTCTTAGGCATGCCAGGAGGGGTAATTTGCTTACGCTTCTTTAGGCATTGAGAAAAATTGACAAAGCATCATACAAAATATGATTTCATTCTGTTGTTTCTTCTTTTCTGTAGACTTCGATTAAACTTTAGATGAGTTGGCATCCTTTTTCTGTTGCTACGAATTGATTTGGCATGGAATTGCCAAATCAATTTTGGTTCTTTCCTCTTTGTTTCGGATATCGTGGATTTATAACTATACCACAATTTCCAATGCATGTCATGCACCTCAACTTGAAATAACTTAGTTAAATAAAAAGTAGAAGACAAGAATTCATAGTTGTGAGCTTGTTCTATCCCTAAAACATCTAAAACAAACTAAGTTACAGAAAACACAATTTTGAGATCATGATGTAGTATAAACCTTCAATGTTCTAGACCATATATGGTCATATTTATTAACAAATTTTGCCTAAACCTAATTAGAAATTGTTGGAATTGCAGCTTTGAGTTGATGAGTCCGCACAGTTCTAGTGTTTTAGGGGTTTTTCAATGAGCCAAATCTATTTATGCATTCAAAAAGAAAACCTACACTTTCATGAACAATTGTATGGCAGTATTCCAATGATGATTGCCAGAAATAGTCAGACAGAACTTGTAGACTAGAGTGATTGTTAGGTAGCTAAACCCAACAAGAGCATTGAGCAAAAGATTGAAATTCTCATGTCCCCTCAAATGCTTCAGGATAGTAAATTCTTTTTATTGATCCTGAAATTGCTTTGGCACCTATTTATCTATTGGCCATTCTTTTTTGAGATAGGAAATGCCCCTTTATTGAGTAAATAATTGAGCTAGTTTAGAAATACAAAGTCAGATATAAAAGTCAAATATATAAACTTCAGTACCAATTTATGTTCAAAAGCAAGCTCTGCTTGAACAAATTTGGGATTATATTTTATATGCAAGATTATCAAAGCTGGCCAGTTGGCACAAACTCAATACCAACTTCATTGCAACCTTGAATTTATTCTTTTCTTCTGGACAAAGCAGGATCAGCATAATGTTTGGTGGGTGGCATTTCTTGTTTCTTGTCTTGAGTTTCAATATCCGTTGCATTAATGCAACCTGCTATGTATTTTCTATGTGGTCTTGGTAAGGTAGGTTTGTTCTATTGATGTTGCGGGAACTATTGGTCACTCTTCCAATCTTGAGGAGTTGTTATGGGCATAAGAAATATATGCTCCAATGATGATGACAGACTACTGAATATGAGCACCGTCATCTATAGACAGATGCAGGATGCCTGCTTAGGCATTGTTTATGGCAGACAATAATCCACATGTTTATTTGTTCTTTTTCTTGAAAACTTGTTGTAAAATGTAGTAAAGATCTATTAAAAGTGCAATTGAGTGCCATAATAATAGGAATGGAAGGGTCTGTCATAAAAGTTTTAGGATAGGGAAGGAGGTCATAGATTATGCCTGGTTGAACTTTATAACTGAGTTATGCAAATCAATTTCTTGCTGAAGCAGGTTATTTCTGCTTGGACTGGACAAGTTTCGTAAAGGTGACTGGCGTAGCATCTCTAGAAATTGTGCTATATCTAGGACTCCTACCCAGGTGGCTAGTCATGCTCAAAAATATTATAACTGTCTGAACTCTGCAAACAAAGACAGAATACAGTCTAGTATCCATGATATCACTAGCGTGAACGATGGAGACACATCAACACCACAGGGACCTATCACAGGTCAAGAGAATGGTTCCGAAGGAGCTGCGGGAAAGCCTCCTAAGAGTTTGTCTCAACCATCTCTACCAAGAGTTGTTGCATATGGACCTCCTGTGGCTCAACCTATTGTTGGGCCTGCTAGTTCTACTGTTGGTACTCCCATCATGATTCCTCCTAGACATGTTCCCTATGTTTCAACTTTCAAGTGGACCTTTTCCAGGATCAGTAGTTCCTGGTACTCCCATGAGTGTTGTGCCAGTTGCATATGCCATTTCTCAGCCAACCATTCATCAATGGAAGGAATGCAATTGCTCAAAACTTAAAAGTGAGGGACTGAATCTAACTTGTACATGTAAGTGTGCTCTTTATGTTCCCTTATGGTGTAATGTAGGAAGCAACACTGCTCTGTCAACAAATCTGTATATGCTGGCAAACTTGTTTATTGTTGTCATTAAGGACCATGTGTTTTAGAGGTGAAAGAGTCCAAGATGTTCTTCTGTACAAAAGAGTGTTTGAGATGAAATTCATTATCTCCCTATGTCAGATATTGATTGATAGAATTGGAGGCAATGGCCCTCATTTTCCTTCAAATCTAGTGCAGTTTTAGAAATCAAGGTACTATCAAACTAAGGTCAATAACCTCAAACTTCATGAACAAGTTATCTATATTCAATATTGAAAGATTGGTACACGGTGCACTGAAATGTCAATTTCATTTGATAATTTTCTTGTCTTTTTGAAACAAGGAAATTGAGTACTGTAATACAGTTCAGGAAGTTTGTAGGTTTGCCATTTCAAATTTAAGCCAAGTCATCCTTATCATTTTGCTTCCATGGCAGAAAGGTTTTATTGTTTTGTTTCTATTAAAGTGGTCCACAAATTAACCTGAAAGATGGTCTTTCTGGGTTTTAAGAGCTGCAAATTCTCATTCTGTATTTGACGTTATGATTTGCCACGATCTGAAATACTAAGTGTTATGAGCCTAAGGACACTTAATTTTGGCATTCTCTCTTGTGACTGCCATCTTGTGACTGCCATCTTTCTCTTAGGAAGACCAGTGTATTTCTATTTTCCAGCACTTGTTCTTGGGCTTTGCACTTTCTTTCTAGCACACTAGCCCCATCTCTCCATAGGGCATATGTGAGGACGCTATTTCAGAATTTGGGTGAGATCTGGATTCATTGTTTAATCTGTTAGACCCTGACAAATCTCAACAGAATGTGCATCATTGCTTTGATATTTAAATTTTAGACATAAGTTTAACCAATCAACTCGACAGACAACCATGTCTTTAATGATCATGATTTTAACAATTAATAAATGTAACAAAAACATTACATCAGTTCACATCAAAAGAATGTAATGCAGTTTGCTATAAATATATTAAGTTCCTCATAGGTAACATAATTTCCAGATTATACTTCAGTTTCTCAAATATACCATATCATGTCTGGCTAGAAGAGAGGCCTTTAACCAGCATTGTAAGCAGCAAGCTGTCAATTTTTTTTAAACCTACTGCAGAGAGAAAAGCTTACCTTATAAAATCCTGCAGGGTCAAATCAGACACAACGCTGTAAAGATGCCACTGCCTATTCTTAGAAATGTAAAACACTAAAAGAACAGGCACAATCGGTCTAACAAGCAACGTCTCTTGGATTTGAGCTATCATATATTGGATTCAACGAAAATATTACTCCTTAAGATCCGGGGCATGTGTGTATTAAAATAATTGTGAACACAACTAGTTGACCAATTAATCAGGGATCCATTAATGTCCAGCCTATGATGACACTCGCACGAAGACAGCCAACAACAACGATACAGTGCAGAAACTACACATAACAAATAATACGGTAGAATTAAATAGATATATTAACAGAATCTTGGATTATATGGCAACCATTTCAAACCCATATAAGCTGGTCTGATAGGCCTATATTTCAAAGTTTATATAAAGAAATTTAACAAACTTGAATGCAAAGCCAAGTTGAAGTGCAGGTTGGCATATGGTGTTTGCCAGCAATTAATGATGGAGTCAAATCATGAGAACAATGTGTTTGCCAGCAATTTGTCATTTGGTCATTTCATGAGAAATCACACAGCAAATACAAACCCCAACATGTTCATTGGTTGCAACCAACAAGAAAGAAACACTGGACTCTATTCCCATTGAGGGGCTTGCATTCCAGTACGTATCTGGTCATCATCGTTTCTGTCTTCAGACATCTGGCCATTTCATAAATTGCCTTGAATCAGAGGGGTTTTAATTGCATTGCATTTCATTTTCTACTGTCTTGGTAACATTAAGGAATGGCTAGACCATAGATGCTGAACTACCCAATTGGGAAACCTACCCAACTGGGAAACCTATTGTTTTGTTTCTATTAAAGTGGTCCACAAATTAACCTGAAAGATGGTCTATCTGGGTTTTAAGAGCTGCAAATTCTCATTCTGTATTTGACGTTATGATTTGCCACGATCTGAAATACTAAGTGTTATGAGCCTAAGCACACTTAATTTTGGCATTCTCTCTTGTGACTGCCATCTTTCTCTTAGGAAGACCAGTGTATTTCTATTTTCCAGCACTTGTTCTTGGGCTTTGCACTTTCTTTCTAGCACACTAGCCCCATCTCTCCATAGGGCATATGTGAGGACGCTATTTCAGAATTTGGGTGAGATCGGGATTCATTGTTTAATCTGTTAGACCCTGACAAATCTCAACAGAATGTGCATCATTGCTTTGATATTTAAATTTTAGACATAAGTTTAACCAATCAACTCGACAGACAACCATGTCTTTAATGATCATGATTTTAACAATTAATAAATGTAACAAAAACATTACATCAGTTCACATCAAAAGAATGTAATGCAGTTTGCTATAAATATATTAAGTTCCTCATAGGTAACATAATTTCCAGCTTATACTTCAGTTTCTCAAATAGACCATATCATGTCTGGCTAGAAGAGAGGCCTTTAACCAGCATTGTAAGCAGCAAGCTGTCAATTTTTTTTAAACCTACTGCAGAGAGAAAAGCTTACCTTATAAAATCCTGCAGGGTCAAATCAGACACAACGCTGTAAAGATGCCACTACCTATTCTTAGAAATGTAAAAGACTAAAAGAACAGGCGCAATCGGTCTAACAAGCAACGTCTCTTGGATTTGAGCTATCATATATTGGATTCAACGAAAATATTACTCCTTAAGATCCGGGGCATGTGTGTATTAAAATAATTGTGAACACAACTAGTTGTCCAATTAATCAGGGATCCATTAATGTCCAGCCTATGATGACACTCGCACGAAGACAGCCAACAACAACGATACAGTGCAGAAACTACACATAACAAATAATACGGTAGAATTAAATAGATATATTAACAGAATCTTGGATTATATGGCAACCATTTCAAACCCATATAAGCTGGTCTGATAGGCCTATATTTCAAAGTTTATATAAAGAAATTTAACAAACTTGAATGCAAAGCCAAGTTGAAGTGCAGGTTGGCATATGGTGTTTGCCAGCAATTAATGATGGAGTCAAATCATGAGAACAATGTGTTTGCCAGCAATTTGTCATTTGTTCATTTCATGAGAAATCACACAGCAAATACAAACCCCAACATGTTCATTGGTTGCAACCAACAAGAAAGAAACACTGGACCCTATTCCCATTGAGGGGCTTGCATTCCAGTACGTATCTGGTCATCATCGTTTCTGTCTTCAGACATCTGGCCATTTCATAAATTGCCTTGAATCAGAGGGGTTTTCATTGCATTGCATTTCATTTTCTACTGTCTTGGTAACATTAAGGAATGGCTAGAACATAGATGCTGAACTACCCAATTGGGAAACCTATACCTGGCGATGTTCAAAACTGGTACAATCGGTCTGTGCGGAGAAGAAATAAAAGGCAAAAGGAAATCAATTTATTGAGCATAAGTGGTCTGATCAGCTCCTTTCTTCTATAATTTGTGTTGAACGTAAACTACGATGTGGAAATGATAAGAAAACAGCGACCGTGGTGCCGAAAGTTGTTAATAGAAGGCGAAGGAGATAAATAGAGCATTTTAAATTGTTGGGATAGATAAATAGAGCATTATAAATTGGATGAATGGGCCTGCCTATCTGTGGCTTGGGTGGTGAGGGGCTTTGATCCCTTGAAGACCATGCAATCCATTGTCTGCCGAAGTGAAAAATGGATCACAGGAAAACAAGCAGCAAATGGAGCACATATCCAACCCTAATAATGTTATCAAGAATGGAACTGAAAGGAATTTCAAGGTCTTTGTCAAAATTTGACAAAATATCTGAATCTGTAGATTGCCCAAATAGAAGATAACCTGATATTGCAGTAGATTCGTACACCAACACACACAGCACTGTGGTGATCCTCGGGCCTCCGGGAGCACCCGCAGAGAGGGGTTACTCAAGGCTACATTTGCAGGGAAAGGAAGCTGAAGCGGTACAAATCCATATTTTTTGATCAACGATCAAAGTTTGTTTAATCGTCTAACACCACACATCGACGATTAACACTAAGACACGACATCAGCTAGGGTAATTCATTTCAAATGGAAACGCCTTACGGCGTAATAAAAAAACAATGTTAATCATAATTCAAAACAAAAATAAATATATTTATTTGGTTGTGGGTAGTTTTAATTAAAAGCATTATTACCAAATACTTTTTATTTCAACTTTACCAAATCAAGGAATCTGAAGAGATGATCATGTTCTAGATAAATGAACATTCTACAATCACATGACCCAAAGGAACTAGCTCCATTAAAGAATCCAAACTGAAAGGTAGACCAAAGATAAAAGGAGGAGTGAGAAGGGCAAGGAGAAGGGAAGGGCTCACGAGAAAATTCTTTAAAGTATGTCATGATCAAAGACTTGGTTCTATAGATAGAAGGTTGGGAGGAATCAAAGATTAGTGCATTACGTGCTCTCCAGATGACCCATAAGATAAAAAATTGAAGGGTCCCCGAGGATTTATGCACAACAAACTAATGATGGAGGTAGTTAGGGTTGTGATGCCAGATCGAGACAACTGCAAATTCCAGGAGACTAAGGAATTCAAATATAAAGATGCAAATAACTTAAATGAATTGGTCTATGTTCCCTTTAACATACATAAAATTGTCCAGAGGTGAAAATCCATCCCACTAAGAGCGTTAAAGTGAAATGGAACCATATATTTCTTCATCAATTTTTAATAGTTGATTCTATTGTAATTTTATTATAATTGGTTGTGTTTTTATAAAAAGGAAACCCTTATATATAATCTTAACAGTAGGAAGGAAAGTCATGTAAATTAATTATATATATATAGAGAGAGAGAGAAGTTGGTGAGTATGAAATATTGACTTCCACTATGTGATTAAGATGTAGTAAAGTTCATGACTATAATAATAATAGTTGTAACAATTTTTAAGTTTTCCTTGGTGTGTGTGTATATATATTTTTGATTTGAGATTTTATTTTATATTAATATATTATTATGTTATAAATTAAATAATTATTTGTAATTAAATATAGAGAAATGAATATCTATTTTAATATTTGAATTTTAAATTGTTTAATTATAATCCTCTAATAATATATAATTAATTATTATTTATAATTTGTCTTTACAAAAATGTTACTCCAGTTGTTTATCTAGTACAAGTTAATATATTTTAAAAAATGCATAATTCAATAAATTGTATTTTATAAAGGTTATTTTGGACTTTAAGTATTTTCATTATAACTATTGACTTGTATAAAAAATTGAAAATTTGTTTAAGTAAACTATAAATATTATGTAATTGTTTCTAGTTAAGAATTAAATTATATGTTTTTAATTTCTCGAAAATTTAGTATTTAAAAATAGTTAAATTTATTATAAATTAATGATAACTATTATTAAAGTAATAATCTACAGATAAATTAATAGAATTTGAAATTTAAAAAAAATAAAAGATTAAACCTAGAGTTTTGAATTATTATATATAAAAATAAAAATAAAAATTTATTGTATTATTATAATAATATTAAGAGGAGTGAAATGATAATTTGGATGTATAATGATGATGACTATGATGATTAATGCCCACTAAGGCTTATATAGTCTATCAGACCTTAAGAAGGTAATAGCTTAAATATGATTCTTTAATGTTTTATTTACATGCTCAAAAAGAAGTGAGAGAAGGGTTCCCATATCATCATATATTTTATGAGTTAAAATCTTAAGAAGGTTGTTAAAGGACAATAACTGTAGTGGTAGCTAACAGGTTTAATTCCCCATCCATCTGAGTTCTATTATTTGAAGACATGTTAGATTGTCCGGAAAAATATTGAATAAGTTGAAATGTGTGACTAGTAATTCCTATAAGCTTGAATTGGATTGAATGTGAGTATAAGGTGGACAATCTAAGAGAAAAAAATTTAATGTGACTATAAGATGGACAATCTAAGAGAAAGTGATTTTTACTATAAGATGGAGAATCTAAGAGAAAGTGTTTTAATGTGAGTCAATATTCAACCCTCGGGCTTGGTGGCAAACTCTTTCATGTGAATATAAGATGGACAATCTAAGAGATACTCTTCCATAGCATGCCTTCCATAAAATATAAGGGATACTCTTTGAATACATGAAATAAAAATGTTCCAAGATGCCCTAAAGAAAGAATAACGTATGGAAGGATATGAATATTGGTATATCCCATCATCATTTGATATAAAATTTGAATAAAAGATTGAGATGCTTCAAAAATGACTTACAAACTTGACCCTTTAATGAACTGGCCCGTGGTGTACAATATGTTCAAATGAAGGTCATTGCTTTGTATAGATTGATCTCGTTTTATTTGAACATGTTGACATGAAAAGATAACCCAACAATAGTCAAGGCTCAGCCCATTTGTGATAATATACTTATCCATATTTTGGCCTGGTAATAATGCTTATTGGTTTGTAAGTGTTGTGAGATGTTCACAATTGTCACGATGGTTAGGTACACCAATCGAGCTAGAATTTATTCTAAATGTAAGGATGAAACTATTCTAACATATCTAAAGGTAAATATAGATAATAAAATGGAAGTAATGAGTGTAAAACAACAAAGATATATAGTCAAGGAAACAGTCAGTTGATATCATTTACAAAATTATACACTTAACTTATTAGAACAAAATACGTAATAGATATAATGAACCAATACACGCTCAATATAGAAAGAAACATAACTAAAACCACAAGTGAAAAGTTACATATCAATTCATAGATTAGTCTAAAAACTAGTTGTAATATATCTCACAGATGCATACATAAATGAATTACTTAAGAGTAGTTAGAAAGAAATGCATCATGAATGTAGAGTGAAACTTCAATAATGTCCTTCAAGGATCCTCTATATTGAATAGCCAATGAAATACAAAGTTACCATCTTCCAATCTCATGTTTCCAAGTTATATCAAAACAATATAAAAATTGCAACCACTTCTACTGATAGTTTTATATTATTTACAGACTGTGTTAGTAATTTCTTCTGTGATCATTGAAATTCTCTAAGGTCAGTTAAAAATCTATAGATTCCCATGATTTACAAATATAATAATGGAAAATATTTTGAAACTTTTAAGAATGAGGACAAGATTTATTGTATGCCACCTGTACTTCACAATTGGATGCAATCATTTTGTCACTTTTGGATATCTAACTTTCCATGACTATGTGGCATTATGTTGTGCCCTAAGAGAGCATGAATACATCCTTCTTTAGTGAAACTAATGTTGGAAACGTTTGAGCACTACTCCGTGTGGGGGAGGGGGGGGGTGTAAATCAATAGTGTGATATATATACAATTTTTACCAATTTAAACTTGAATTACTCAATCACGCATATGTTAACCAACAAGTAATAAAAATCATAGCATTTTCATCACATAAACATTACTGAAAAACATAATAAACTATTAAACAATAAACATGCACATGACATCAATCACACTTGAGACATAGGATTTTTGGTCGAAACCCTTCCGAGAGAAAAATCACCCTTGTTGTTGTTGCTCAACTCTAAATTTCTATTAGTCAAGAAATTTGTCTTTTATATACCTAGATGACTCCCATCAACATGGAGACTTGTCCTTATATGCAATATGCCAACACCGATTGGCTAGGAGACTCGATACTACTGATAAGATCAGACGGCTATGTTCTCTATGGATCTATGGATTACCATCCACTAAAAGCCACCAGTATCAATCGATCCTCACCCAAATTCAATTAGACAATCCAACTATCATTGGATTGAGAAATTGTTCCTTTCGTTGAAGCTTCGAGATCACTAGTCCACCTCCATGAAGTCATTTCTCCTCACCACTATGTGGACCTCCTTTCATATATTCTCAAACAAGATCCAAGATACACTGCAAAAAAAGAATTCAACTCTACGTACATGCTCCCAGAAGTAAGATATCATCATGAAATAAAATAATAAACTTCACAAAACACATTCTCTCTAATATAAAAATAGTAGCCACATCAAATCTGAATAAAAGCAAATCCTCGCAACAATGAAATGTTGAATACTACAATTAGCAACATAATAGACTATGGTTATGTTCCAGATGCATCAGTAGATCATGAAAAAAAGTGTGAGATGATCATCAACATATACTCCAACAACATACTAAAATTCTTCCTCAAATAAATCTACTTCAACAACTTCAATTCTAATATGTTCTGAATCATGCTTCATATTTTCTCATTATGCAACAAATAACGCTCATAAACTTAAGCATCTAAACTCTCCAAAGGTTTTGAAGCATCAACACTCTATGAAACCTTCTCTTACTCATTCATCTGACCATCAACCACCACAAAGCTCACAAGACAAGAATATACACCTTGTAGGGCAAAGTTGAGCTTGCGGCTCGGGTCAAAGGTGCACAAATTAGACCAAATAAATCCATTAAGCTCACTACTTGTGCACTAAATGCATTCACATCATTTGAGGACCTTTTCAAATAAATTTGGAGGCCCTTAGGAAATTCTAAGCTAATTTCCTTCCGAACAACATCAGGAATGGGGAGAAAATCTCATGAAATCCCTCAGTCACATACATGACACTATCTCGATGTGACTAAGACCTATAGTCACTCCCAAAACCTTGTATTCCAGTGAATAAAGCCTTTCAATCGCTCCCATAGGCTTGGATCCATGCAACTATGGCTAAGGATGAGGGAAAATGTTAGGTCCCTATACTACTAGTGTAACCCCTTATTGTTATTAGTAAAACTGCCTTATTATATTGTTGTGCCCATGTAGTCCCCATATTGTTATTATTGTGCCCCATAGAATCCCACCATTTTTATTATTGTTCCCTTACATTATTATTGTTATGTCGGCTCTCATTATATTATGACCCCTTAGATTCCTATATATAGAAAGGAGGTCTTGTCATTTGTGTCATCCATGAATTTTTCATTTGTGTAATGTAAAGGAGGCTTCCCCCTTGAAGAGGATTATTTGTAAGGTGTTGATCTATCTTTCTCTATATTTTTGTGAGCTAGTTTCATAACATTTGGTATCAGAGGTTTGGATTATAGGGTTTTGCTGCTCTAAACCAGCCATCATGGAATTTTCGCTATAAATTTTTTGCTACAAAGTTTTAGAAGCTAAAACAAACATCCATTTGACCCGAAATCATTCTAAACCTCAAGTCCAAATTTCATATCTTATCGCGCTATACTTTTGGAGATATGATCTAAGGAAGTTAGGGTTTGTGAAAACTCTAGGCTTCCATCTAAAACATGTCATCATGGAATTTTCACTGTACATGTTTTTTTGAGACATTTGAGAGTATGAAATTAAAACCCATTTGAGCTGAAATTTTGGTGAATCTCAGACCCGAATTTTAGATCTTGGTTCGCTATATTGTTGGAGATATAGTGCAAGACATTTAGGGTTTCTGCAGGCTCCCGAATTATATCCTAAACAGGTGACCTTGGGAAAATCGTCATAACTTTCTCTTTGAGCATCAAATTGAAATTTCATCAGAAGTTGCAAAAAGAGGACCGACTATTGTTTTTTGTTTATCGGTTTTAGATCCTAAGGTTGAAACAGTGACACGTGGAACTTTGTACAAGTTTGATCTACTAAACAGTCTATAATCAAGTCGTCATGGGAGATTTGACATAACTCTTCCTTGCAGAATCCAATGTTGATCAGAATTGAGGACGTAGAAAGAGGACTCAGAGGGTTACTACAAGACATAATTTCAGAACTTGGAGATATGAAATTACAAAGTTACAATAGTTTCAAGATGGAGCTCCTAAAATCAAGAAAAGGAGATATGAGGAATTTTGATGGCAAGGATCTGGTAAATTGGATACTACATATGGATAAATATTTTAATATACATGAGGTGCAACTGTTACAAAAGGTACATATTTCATATTCATATTTAGAATTGGATCAATTTTTATGGTATAAAGGGCTGTGTTCTCATAAACCACTTGTTTTTTCCATGTCACAAGTCATATCAGAACATCCTAAAGATATGATCATAATCTATGCATAGCTGCACATCTTTTCAACTAGCTGTTAGTGGAAACCAAAATCATATAAATCGATGAAAATGTGTTCTTTTTCACTCATGAATACAAATATAAATCTCCCACGAATGAATGAGTTAAAATAAATGAAGAAAATGCTAAATATCACCGTTAAATCCATACTATGGGTAGCTCCCCTTGAGCTCAATATACCTCCAATAGATAGGATGATCCTGTGGACCTGAATGTGCATGAGGCTCAAATGAACTAATCATATGATGATGCACCAACAATCATATGTCCTCCTGAGGTTGTGCACCTCTCATGAATTCTACAGTCCTTTATGAATATGCATTAAATAATCGTGGACTATAGGAGGGAATGTTCTTCACTACTTGAAGAGCTACTACTTTTTTATCCACATGATTTTTGGCTGCTTCTTATCCTCCTTCACTTGCTTCTTTTCTTCCTTGGCTTGCTTCTTTTCTTTCTTCACTTGTTTTCTACTAGATCCTCTTTGATTTTGCTACTTTTTTCGATTTTTGCTTGAATAGCGGGGAAACAAACAATCTCTTTCCATACGTCCAAATATATGGCATATATAACACTCCACATGGCGAACATGATCAAATATTCTCATGCCATATCTAAACATTCCATGAAATGTGTCTCTCCTCCAATGGTTAGCTTTTCAATCTATTGCCTTGTGGCCAAACAAGTGACATCGGTGAAAATAATCATAAAAAGCATAATTATACCTATTAGCCATTCTCCTTAGTTGTTGATATGGATGAAATATTTCCTGATATGGACTATATGTTATATTCCCCAACATGCTGCAACATGCCCAAACTTGTGATACTTGTAGCATTTTATCCCATGCATCAAAGGAATAAAAGGACTTAACTTCAATTGAAATCTATTGGACCTTCCATGATCATATCGAGGAGAAAAATATATTTCTAACGTAGGTTCTCCTTGAGATTTTCTTATTTGTTGTTTTTTTTCTACTTGATCGACTGTTGGTTCTGCCTGATTTTTTATTACTAGTTCTTTTGTTTTCTAACTAACTACTGGATCTACTTCTTGTTGCCTTGGATATCAGTTTTTCTACTGGTATTGTTTGCTACAGGTTTCTTGGAGTCTTCTTTAATATCTTTACCTACATGCAAACTAGACTCACCCTTTTGTAATCCAAGACTGGATTTATCCAATGGTGATCTTTGGATCTCAAGCAAATTATCCAAGGCTACAATACTCTTCTCGATATTTTGTTTCTTTCTCAAGGAAGCTACTTTAGCTTCTAATTGCTTACATTGATTTAAATTTTCTTGGTATTTCTTCCTCATGCCTTCCTCTACTTTTTGCGATTATACCAAGGTAACCTTTATGTTGATGATATCTTCCTTGAGTTTCACCTCTTTATAATCACATATCTACAACAGTTTTTCTTGATCCTTGCATGCAGTTTCTAGTCTAGAAATCTCATCTCTAATACCCTTAATAACATTTTCACTTTCATTATATGCTTCAACATTATTTAAATATGAATCCTCAAAATTGTAACTCAAAAGAAAAACATTAAAATTTATACCTTTGGATTCATTAATTTATGATCTCTTCTCATCATTCATTGAATCATGTCCACTATAAGGATGAGACAATTGTAGCTGAGATTCTTGTTCTTGAAGGTCATTTTTCTTGTTGTTTTTATTCTCATTTTCTTTATTGTTGTTGGTGCCATCTCCAAAAATGAATTCTAACTTATCCCACATATCTTTGGCATGTTTCAAACTCACTAGACTCTTCATATCATCGTCATGAATAGTATTGTAGATTATGCAACGTGCTTGTGCATCTTGCTGCAAAACTTCATCTACAATTGTATCTTTCCCACAACCTTCACACACTACTCTCAAAATGTTAGATGCACAAGATAAAATTTGATATTTTACATTTTTTCTCCATACCTTGTAATTTACAGTAGTGAGGATACCCATTCAGAAAATAAATATCAATTTTTGCCAAAAAACCCCTTATCTACTCTGCAACGATAAAACTGCAACCAATAGCCCCACTCTGATACCAATTGTTGGAAACCTTTGATCACTACTTGGGGGGAGTGGGGTGGGCGGTGAATCAGTAGTGTGATATATACAATATTTACCAATTTAAACTTCAATTACTGATTCACATATATGTTAAACAAAATATAATAAACATAATAACATGTGCATGACATAAACATAACTAAAAATCATAAGTACATAACATCAATCACTAATTGGACACAATATTTCTGGTGGAAACCCCTGTGGGAGAAAAACCACCCTTGCTACTGCTCCTCATCTTTGAATTTATATTAGTCAAGCAATTCTTCTTTTACATAGCTAGGAGAGTCGATATACCAACAACGATTGGCTAGAAGAGTTGATACTATTGGTAAAATTGGAATACTATGTTCTCTATGGATATACAAACTACCATCCATTGAAAGCTACCATGATAAATCAATCCTCATCCAACCTCGATTGGACTATCCAACTACCATTAGATTGAGAAACGATTCCTTTCAATGAAGCTTCAATATCACTACTCCACCTCCATGAAGTCACTTCTCCTCACCACTATGTGGACCTCGTTTCATCTATTTTAAACAGGATCCAACGCACCCTGCTCAATAAGATGTCTATTCTACATACATTCTCTTAGCCGGAAGATATCATCATCAAATAAAAATAATAAGCTCCACAAAACATATGCTCTCCAATAGAAAAATTATGGTTGCATCAAATATGAATACAATCAAATCCTCACAACAATGAAATGTTGCATATTACAGTTAGCAACATTAGACACTATGGTTATGTTCCAAATGCATCAACAACTCCTACAAGACAAGTGTGAGAGGATCATCAACATATATTTCAGAAGCATATAAAATATATTCCTCAAACAAATATACTCCAACAACTTCAATTTTGATCTATTCTGAATCATGCTTCAGATATGCTCATTATGCAGCAAATAACACTCATAGAATGAAGCATCTACACTCTCCAAAGGGTCTAAAGAATTCAAAATCTATGGAACCTTATCTTACTCACTCATACTCACTACCAACTACCACAAATCTCACAAGACAAGAACATAAAACTTGTACGGAAAAATTGAGCTTGGGGATGGGATCAAAGGTTCACAAATTGGACCAAATCAATCCACTAAGCCCACTAATTGTGCACTAAATGCAATCACATAATTGGAGGACCTTTTCAAACCATGTCCGACCTTTTCAAACAATTATGGAAACATCTAGGAATTTCCAAGCTAATTTCCTTTCGAGCAACGTGAGGAATGATGAGAAAATCCCATGAATTCCCTCAATCGCACGCATAACAATATCTCCATGCAACTGATACCTATCTGTTCTCCCATGGACATGTATTCCAACTACTATAGCCTTTCCATTATAGGCTTAGCTCCTAGCAACTATGGCCAAGGATGAGGGAAAACATCATGCCTTCAGCTCAAAGCCTCTGCCACTAGTTGGATCACCTTCTATCGTATATTTACAAGATCTGAAACCTCTCAGTTATCCTATAGACACATCTTCAAGTTGATCATACATGTCTCTCAATTTTCACTGCCAAGTTGGGCCAGAGATAACTTTAGAAAGAGTGCCAACAAATCCTCCACTCTACAACAAACATCTGAACAAGTTGTAACATCTCTAACAATCTTGCAATATATCTACAAAATACTATAGCACCATCATCAATCCATCACATCACTACAACAATTCATCCTCATAAGCATAGAAATGAAGAGCTCATGAAGACCTAGTTGACAACTCAACTATTTTGCCCTCAATATTTATCTAAATAATTTTTCTCTAGTAAGAAACATTCAAATCATATGGAGAACATATATATTATAAAGTTTGTTTTACATTTTAGTAGGAAGTGATATACTTATTTGAAATCATATTCCTCAAACACGTTTCAGGAGGGTTTGTACCGAAGTAGGCTACAGATACTAGTAAATTTACATAGCATAATCAATGGGCATGTTTCATATCTCAAGAGACAACCTTTTCTTTTTAATGTTGGACATATATATCTAAATAGTTTCACTTGATAGACTATCACACGTGCACAAAAAATGTTTATTTAACTACACAATCTAGAAAACTCAATAACTAAAGAGAATACAAGCAAGGAATAGTCATCATTCAACATCATCATTCCTGGTGTACAAAATTCTTATCTCCAAATATATCATGATGAGAAAATATCTTTGGTTTTACCTCATCAACACATAATGAGAATGCAATCCCTTTCAAGAGTATCCCTAAAATCCCATATTAAAGAACTAACAAGTTCTCCCACATTAAAAGGTTGCTTTTGAAGTTCAATCTTCCCAGCTTGAATTTTACCTTCCATGCTTTAAGGAATGTACATTTTAGTATGTTTAATTAAAAAGAAGAAGACAACATAGACATGTTAACAGTGGAGAAAATGATGTCTAAAATGTGTAACTATCGGGAACCGTTGCAAAATAATTTGCAATTTAAAAATACTGCTATAACAAGGGTAACCCTAGATATGTGAAAATAGAGTGAAACTCAACTAAAAATTTAGAAACTATAGAAGATAACTAGTATCTAAACATTTCCACTAGTTTACCTAGACACTAACAAAATAATTTCTTTATTGACATTCTCGAAAGATTTCAAACATGACTTAGAGTTCTCGAAAAGAAAAAACCAACCCATGTCAAGAACATCATTTAATATACAGATCATTGAAGAAGATGATTCATCCATCATTCTAACAATTTATTGTTGTTCATATGAGAGGTATCTTGCTAGCATATGGAAAATACCAAGGACAACAAAATTGAAGGGGATTGCAATAAATGCACACAATCTTAAACATCCTATCCTTCACCAGAAAAAAATAGATCTTTATTATGGAAAGAAACAACCTTATTAAGAGAAAAAGATGTGATTGACACATTCAATTAGAGTGTCAATTCTGATTAGAATAGATTGAAAAGAAACCATCTCCACAATTATTACATCGTATTTAATGGAAAATGAAGCTAATGAACTATCACATCTGGTGTATTTTTTCTATGTATTCAGACTTATTTTGAATTTTTTTCTAGAGTGCAAATAGTTCCCTCCTTTACTCTGCTTTCACAAAGTACTTTTTCAAGTGCCTTGATGGTCAAGTATAATCGATTATCTGAACATCTCCCACGATATCGAGTGAACGAAATAGTAAAATTAATAATCAAGGTGATCCCTGAAGTATACAATGGTTGTATGGAAAGAATATATGGTGTCATACAAGAGTGAATTGCTAGTATTATAAAACTAAATGATGGCAGCGCAAAAAAGGAACAATAGTTCTTCCAAGCAAAAAACAAGGCATGAGATAGGAAACATGGAAGGCTAATAACCATGAGAAGATCAATATACTATAGATCTTATTGAAATGAACTGTTCCATGGAGCACAAATTTTACAAAAGGAATTATCAAAAACCCATGAAAGTGAAGTGAGAAAGAAAAACATAGATGAAATATATCTGCAAGCAGTTTGAAAGTCTCATAATTGATAATAAGGTGAAAAAAAAGTGAAAAAGAGAGACCAATAGTCAACATCAAAGGCGTTGCAAATGTGAGACGCATTCCCTGTGTTGCACAGTGAACCGGTAGGGCAGAGAGCGCCAAAATACCAAAGCATCCAACGATAGAAAGTACAACATTCTTTCATTATTTCCACAGGAATTATTGAAAATCGGTAGAGCTACAAGATGGAATTGGGAAGTGATTCTCCCCTTTGTCATCAAATTGACCCAAATATTTTGAATATTTTTCCTTAGATCTCTGGTAGGTTGAATTAAAATGTGATACGCTAAAAGGCCAATATATCAACTTATATAAACTCCTCTTCTCAAGTTTTGAGGTACTTGATATTTTGTTTCCATTGACATTCCCAACCTAGTTTACTTCAAATCTGATTCATATATAGAACCATTCATTTTTCCATTCTCCCACAACATTCCCCAAAGGAAACGTCATGTTTGTCCAATCTTCAACTTAAAGAGATACAAAAATAAATTCTATGAGGACTGTGACAGAATTTTTGTTTGAAAGCAAGGCCAAGGGCTCTTGACATATGAAATTCTTGAATATATAGTCTTTGATGTTTTCCTTTACTTTTGTAGTTTTACGAGCAATCCTAGAGTTAGTAAAGATGGGATCTTGATTTCTAAACATCATCAAATTCGTCAAAGAAATAAATCTTCACCTTTATTTCTTGCAACATAGTGTTAATGCATTCATAAATAAATAATATTCTCGTGTTTCCTTTTTTGAATGATAACAATTTGCTAAAAATCAGTAAAGTGAAATGCTCAGGAGAAAATATGTGATTAAAAACTATTGAATAACCATTAAAATTCCACATATTTCCAAGAAAAGAACCTTCACAAGTCACCATCAACATTTACCGCTTCCACTTCTTCCATTGTAAAAAAAAAATGTCAAGTCAGGCACTTACCATTTCCAGTAGTTATAAATTTCCTTTCCATCAAGTAATAAATTTCTTTTTGCACCCCTCAGACAAATGTTTGCGAGTTCAAACAATCCATCGAAAAACCAGGGTTGGTCCTCTAACATTTATGGCGCCTTTAATCTGGATTTCAGAGTCAAGTAGGGTGTCAAACTTTTGGATGTTGAGTTAACATTGGGAAAGTAAACTTTGATGGACTGATGCCACCAGAGGTTTGGGATTTCCTTGATATTGGGTTGGGTTTTCAGCGACCATTCCTTTATAATGTAGATACTCGTTGTTTCTTTTGAGTGCTTTATAACCTAGATACTCGTTGTTTCCTTCCTCTGCTACTGGCACTTCGCTTCGCTAGAGCCCCGGGACCTTGTTCTTCCTAGCGACTCGGTCATAGTCTAATTATTTTTCTGGCTGTGAGACAATCCGTTGAACCTACCTACCATCTAGCGCCATCAGATGCAATCAAATATCAAGAAAATTCATTCCCATTGGTCAAATAACTAGAGACATAGAGAGGGGCCCTACATATAGTGTGTTAACCCTTGGATGAATGTTAGTGATAGAATGGTGGAATAAGCGATAAATGGCATAAGTGGGTGACGATGACCCGTTCAAATGCGGCAGGTTCTAGCCACGTGACATATTTATATTAGATGGAGGGGGACGAAATTAGAGCGCGGGGATTGGTCGGGGTGAGCAATGTCTCCTCATCCCAACCACGTAGAGAGAAATGCCTTCGACATAATTATCTTATAATACACTTCATATTTCCAAGATACAAAAATTATAATAATTAATTAAATTAATTTTTTAAATATTTATTAATATAATTATAAAAAATTAATATATGAATAAACATATATACATTTCAAATAATTATAATTAAATATTATTATTATTATTATTTAAAAACCATGCAATAAATATAGGAAGATTCTTAACCACGAAGATCCATCTCCATTTTTCAATAGATATTCTTAATCTGTAAATAGGTTTTGTTACGATACCATTGGACAATACAATGGCTTCGTAATACTACATGCCAAAGAAACCATAAATCATGTTCACATGATACATATCCATATGACATCTTTTTTTAGCTAATAAATTTAACGAAAATGACATAAAGAGCATAACTACTTTTAAAATATATATTAACTTTTAATTTGTCACTAATACTAAGAATATTCTAAAATATTTTGTAGAAGTCAAATCAATACCATCCACCTAATTATGTTGATAGACATGTCTATTTTAAAATATGGCTTCTATAATATTAATTTAATTTTCAATAAATATTAGGTGGATAGTAGTGATTTAATCTCCATTAGTATTTTACAATAGTAGTATACATAGATATAAAAATGTCATGTGAACAAAGTGTCATATGGAACTGAGTTGGTTTTCTTGGGCATGTGGTATTCTATTGATAGGCCATGATAGTTTCCCAAGGTAATGTAACAAATCCTATTTACATAATTTCTATGATAAAATGGGGTAAATTTCCATAGTTAAGAATCTTATTATCTAATAATAATAATAATAATAATAATGTTATAATTTAGTTAATGTTTACGTTTTTTAAATTTTAGCAATTTGAGATGTATGATGAAGTAAGTGTTTTGATTCTTATTATAGATTGATGCTTATCGACATTTACAAGTCATCTAATTGATATGGTTGTGCTTATTAGCCAAAAGCTTCCTATTTCAACTTAAGGTTGATGAAGAACTCTTCACTTTTTATTTTATGGCTTTTAATTCACGACCTAGATAGATTCTCAAGGGAATCTGCTTAGCATATTCCTTAAGGAGTAATGATATTGTGCTACCATACCTCAAGGATTTTCTGAAGATCTTAATAAATGATATTTTTATTATAGCAATATCATGTGTTATTTCTTGGGAATATTCTGCATTTTTATATAGATTAGAAGGTAAGATCTATTACAAAATGTTTGCAATATCTTCTGAATATGGATTGAGGACAATAACTTACCTTCCTTCATTAAACCTATACTAATTAACTTAGACATAGTGTACCACTTGAAGCTAGAGATCCCTGCAAATAGTGGAAGGCTACAAGCCTTATAAATTGTTAAAATTTGAATAGAACCTTAGAGAAATATTATGAGATTCAATTATTATTGGGATAAAGCATAAGAGGAGATGATAAACAATACCATGAAGTGCCAAGATTAGTCTCAATATAGAGAATTGTTCCATGGCGAGTGAGGCCACTCACACACCATGAAAGGGAAAACTAGGGCTTGTGAGTGAATAGAGGTTGATTAATTATTTTAGCATGAGGAAGGGGGAAATTATGCCACAAATGAAGAAATATTAAAGGAATAAAATTGACGATTTATAGGTTTTGTTTACAATAATATACATTCTTTCAAAATCATCTAGTATCGCACATATTTCCATCAATAAATAAATGGTTAATCTCGATTTTCATGGATTATATAAGAATTTGTGTCAAATTGATACATCAAGATCCCTGTTGCAATGAGGTCACTATAATAAGGATAAGTACATTGTTATTATCATCATGTAGAGACATAGTTGTTCCTAGTCACAAATGTACATATGGATTACTACGTTAAAGAGCATATTGCATGCATAGGATTGTTTGCCTATGTCACTGTCATGATGACAATGTCATAGACTGCATTCTCACTTTCTTGATGATCACTATAATATGTCAAGAATATCGCCAACTACCAACCCTAAGATTACTAATATTTGGTTTCTTAGGGTCACTGTTCATATGTCCTTTAGAGCTGTCACCATTTCATATGAGTCATAGACGAGACTTGTGAAGAAGATCTCTATCATTTGAATGCCTGAATTAAGATTCCAAGACTCCTTACGATTTCTCTCGATATATATATATATATTACAAAGAGTGGGATATTGAGAAAATACAGGGTTTTGATGTCATCAACCAAATTATAAATTAAATACTTCCATATTGTAAGCGAATTCCATGCCAAACAAACTTTATATTTTGGTGATATGTATTTGGTATAGAAACCATAATTATTAGAGAAGATATACCATATGAATTGTATAACATATTGTATATTAATTCCTCATGTTCAAGAATTCTTTTGGGAACATTTACGAGTATGTTCTTGACAATATTCATAGTGGTATTAACTAGACAACCATGTAAATGTGAGAGATATGTCGTTGCTTGGAATATTGAAAAAAAAATAAGTTGGTTAAATATTGAAGGAGATAACAGCAACTACTCCACAAAAATATATTACAATTGTACCCCTTATTATTTGAGGACACCTTAATTTTTTGCACAATTGCAACAAAGTGATGCAACCAAAAACAAGACATTTTACATACTATAAAGATCAAAATTGTTAAATCGATGAAATAGAATTTGTAGTAAAATCAACCAAAGTTGATCAAATAAACACTAAGAAACCATTGACTATCCTATTACTAGCTACACCTACTACAATATAGTAAAAAAACCCTCTTCCTTAAACAAATGTTGCACTACCATCTACTCCTCTACGAGGGTGATGAAGATATTAAAAAGCATTGGTTAATATCTTAGGAAAATTGGGTTGTGATGGATATACCACAAACAAAGAAAAGAAAATTTCAAAGTGTGTTTGAGAATTAAAGAAAATAATGTTAACATGATTTATGATTTTTAAGGATAATTAAGCAAAAACGAAAACCAAAATGGAAGTGAAGGACAATCTTTTTATCATTCCTAAAACTCAATATGTGAAACATCTAATAGGAAAAAAACTAAAAGGAACTAATTAGGTTCCTTGTGAACTTATGCTGGAATACAACAAGAGGTTTATATATATTCTTAACCATATCCCTTATATAATCAATAAGGACTTTCTCATAGAACCGCCCATAGCATGCCTTCCATAAAATATAAGGGATACTCTTTGAATACATGAAATAAAAATGCTCCAAGATGCCCTAAAGAAAGAATAACGTATGGAATGATATGAATATTGGTATATCCTATCATCATTTGATATAAAAGTTGAATAAAAGATTGAGATGCTTCAAAAATTACTTACAAACTTGACCCTTTAATGAACTGGCCCGCGGTGTACAATATGGTTATGTTTTGGTTTAGTTGACATGGCATACTTGTAGGAAAGAGATCAAATATGACTAGAAAGATGGTAGATTCGAGTTCACGAAATGATCCCTATGGATCAGATGAGTAGCGTGGTGGTGGAAAATCTTCTGACTTAGTAGAAACAATGACAAAGCATCAGTTGTATGCTAAGCTTAGTAAATTCATTTTCTTTTAGACAAAGATACAGTACTTGGGGCATGTGGTATCCAAGGAAGGCATAGTAATGGACCCGGAAAAGATAAGGGCTATCATGGAATGGGAAGCTCCTAAAAACGTGGATGAGGTAAGATAATTTATGGGGGTAGCAGGTTAATATAGGATGTTCATCAAGAACTTATTACAAATTTCTTATCCTATTACATCATTGCAAAGGAAAGGTAAGAAATTTGAATGGACAAAAGAATGTACATAATGTTTTGAGGAGTTGAAACAATTGTTGACAAATGCTTAAGTCTTAAAGATTGCAAATATGACAAAGAGTTTGTGGTATGTACAAATGATTGCAAGAGAAGACTTGGTGGAGTCCTTATGCAGGAAGGACAGGTACTATGCTATGAGTCATGGAAACTGAATGAGCAGGAGAAGAATTATCAGACACATCATCTTGAGTTGGTAGAAATCATCCATGCATTGAAGATGTGGAGACACTATCTTCTTAGCAAGAGGTTTGTGCTCATGAATGATCTTAGTGGATTGAGATACTTGTTTGATCAGTCAAATCTGAATGTTAGGAAATCTAGATGGTTTTCCATGATCAATGAGTTTGATTTTGAGATTAGGTGCATCAAGGGAAAAGAGAACAAGGTTGCATATTCCCTTGGTTGGAGGATACATATGAATTATATTACAGATATGAGCTCTTATGGGATAGATCTACAGGATCATATCTTACAGGAAAGACAACAGGATGAAAGGCACATGGAGCTTATGAACATGTTACAACAAGGTACAGGTGATCAAGATGTGGACTGTGGTCTGACAATAGATGGTTTGATCATATTTAGAGACATGATCTATGTAGTAGATAACAGTGAGCTCAAGAAGCTTATCTTGAGGGAATTTCATGTTAAGACATATTAGGGTCACCAAGGATATCAAAAGACATTGACAACAGTGAAGAAGTTTTATTATTGACTGAATCTAAATAAGGACATGGCAGAGTTTGTGGCTAGATTCTTGGATTGTCAGCAGGTGAAGGGAGAATGTAAACATCTTGGTGGACTAATTCATATGAATCTGATTCTAGAGTGGAAGTTGGAGGTAATTTCCATGGATTTCATCATAGTATTTTCCAAATACATCTAAATAGCATGATTCCATCATGGTTGTGCTTGACAAATTAACTCAGGTACTGCACTTCGTTCCAATCAAGTCCACTTATTCAGTTAACGATGTGTCATAGGTATTCATCGGAGATGTAGGGATGTTGCAAGGTGTTGTAAGGAATATTTTATCAGATAGGGATGCTAAGTGCACTTCCATGTTTTGGAAGGTGTTTTTTGCAGGTTTGGAGACATAGTTGGCCTTCAACACAACATATATTCTGCAAACAGATGGAAATACATAGAGGGCCAATAGGATACTGAAGGAAATGTTGAGGATGCCCGTGATGCATCAGCAAAGATGATGGGATGAGTACCTTTCGTTGGTTGATTTTTCTTACAAAAATGGGTATCAGGAGTCTCTGATGATGAGTCCATTTGAGGAAATCTATGGGAAGAGTTGTAATACTCCCATCAGTTGGAGTGACCCAATGAGCATAGTGTTGTTAGGACCATATATGTTGGCATAAATGGAACAAGAAATGCAGGTAATCAAGAAGAATATAAAGGAAACATGGGATAGACAAAAACCTTATGCAAATCAAAATAGGTTGTTTAAGGAGTTCCAGGTTGGGGAACAGGTGTGCCTGCGCATCAAGCCGAAGAAGAGCTCCTTGAAAATTGGATCATGTGCCAAGCTAGAACCTTGGTTTTATAGACCTTTCAATATTCTTGAAAGGATTGGACCAATAGCTTATCAAGTTGTAATACCTCCGACTGTGAAATTACATGATGTTTTCAATGTGTCATTGTTTAAGAAATATGTTAAAGATACTGATCATGTGATTGATTGCTCTGTATTGTAGGTGGAAACATAAGGAGAAGTCTAACTGGAACCACAATGTAGTCTGCAGAGAAAGACACTCATGTAGCAGGTTAAAGTGCAGTGGAAGTACTTTGGGCCCGATGAAGCTACATGGGAGATGGCGGATCAGATGCAGGCTATGTATCCTTCTCTATTCACTGGTTGAGCGAATGGTTTTGGTATATGTACATATGTACATGGATGTAAAAATCGCCATGAGATATGTTATAAAGCTCCAATAAGTAGTATGGTTGCCATGTCATTATGGTTTTCACATTATTATGTTGTCATGCTGTTTTATTCTCATCAGGTTGATGATTATAAATAATGCAATAAGCTAAGCTATAAAGCTCCATGGGAAGTATGATTTTCTTTTAGTAGCCTTATTGGTTGTAGGTGTCATTCAACACCAAGGATGGTGTTCGCCTAAGGGGGAGTGGACTGTAGTAACCTTGGGTTGAAACTTCTTATAATAAAATTGATAATGGAAAAAATAATAACCAAAGTCACAAAAAGCTTATTCCAAGTTCAGTGTTGAGAAAGACATAATTGTGAGGATTTTCATTTGATTTATTATGGCTAAGGAAAATGGCAAAGGATTTGGAAACGAAAAATGGAATTTTTGGCAATTTATTATGAAAATAATGGAAATTAGGAGAAAAAGAAGGTGAAAGGTCATGGGTTGCATGTGAGGAGGAAAAATAATGGAAATTTTAAGAAAATAGAGGACTCATTAATAAAAAGGCTTTTAAGGATCAGTTGGTACCTTTTGTTAGTTCAGTTATGGAGCTCTCTCTCTCTCTCTCTATTCTCTCTCTATCACACTCTTGTACACTTAGAGAATTCTTAGAGCACTCTAAAATGTGATCAAGGAAAGAAAAGGAAGAGTAATGAAGGAAAGAGGAAGCAAAATTCAAGCAAGGAAGAGCAGGATCAAGCATCTATAAGGGGCTTACCTGCAAGTATCAATTTGAATGTGTGATTTCCTCACTAGTTTTGGCATGCATGGTACTTGCATATGTGTTCTTGGTTCTCTTGTTGTTATTTGCATGGGTGTTTTTGAGTGTGATAATGTTCTTTAGCCTTTCCTTGCCATTTCTAGATAGTCATGGTGTGTTGCTGGATTATTAGATGGATTCGAAATTGACTGAGGTGGTCTCTAAATAAGAACAAATGGCATAGTAATCCCTAAACCAGACAATGAATCATGGTAAATACACATATTGTGTGCCTCGGTGGGCCTAAGAATCCCCGACCGGTGAATGACATGATACATGGTAAATCCTATAGGTGTGTGCCCTTGATGAGGCCTAGGAATCCTCGACCGGTGTATGGCAGGATATATAGTAAACCCTGGAGGGTGGAGTCTCAATTATGCATAGGAATCCTTGACCAGTGCATGACCGAATATACAGTAAATCCTAGAGACTAGGAAGCAGGAAAATTCTTCATCATGTAGGTGGAGAAATCTGGTGGCCTCCATGCTTGCTTTGGGCCTAGTGATTTGGTTGTGATTGCAGTAAAGCTTGATTATATTGATGAGAGTTGAGCTGGTTTGGCCATTGGAAGCCTTATTTTGGTTTGGTTGTGGGTTCCACATTCATGCTTGGAATATGGAACATGCGTGATTGGCTGAAGAAAGATTTGGTTTAGCTAATCTATGGTCTTTTAGTTCATGGAATTCTAGAACTTGGTTGACCTATTCATTCATCAATAAGAGCTCTTTCTCCTTGGTATTTTATGTATAAATGTACTGGTTCACATGTGATATTTATGGCTTCTATATCTTTGTTATTTATATTGATAAGATGTTGGTTATGAATATCTTCCATGACAAACTTGATGTATGGATATCATCACGATTTGATTAGTATTTAAAATTACAATGAATATATGACCTAATAGATGATTATACAACTATTGTGATATGTCATCAATGCTTCTTGACAAATCTCAGATAAGTATGAGAACCCTATGATTAAATATAATTTTATGACATATAGATTACACCATTGTGACATGTTTGATGATTACTTGTACTTGTATCAATTTTTGCATTAGTACCTTTTTTTCCATGTTATTTTATCATTCTCGAAGTTTTTATGAAGTTCTAGGCTGTGGCTTAAGTCCTCGCTCTAAAAAAGTGGCACAAAATCTGGGGTCACTGGTATAGAACTAGTTTGAAAAGTCCACAGTTCTTGGCATGCCACACTGTGGGAGTGAGTGGAAGGCGTTAGTTGCATGCAGGGCTTGTCATGGGAGCGATTGAGGGTCAAGGTCAGTCAAATGATTTTTTGTCTCAATGGTTGATCATCTTCAGGGGTTGGTTAGATCTTAAGGGTTCTATTGCATGTGTGGAAGTTCTTATTGGTTGTGTTTGTCGATTCCACTTCCTTAAGGAGACCTAGGAGGTTGAATCATATCATAGTAGACTCTCGTCACATTTTTACCAGAGTGGATCGGTTAGCTTGGGTAAATGTGGGAGGAGGGTGTTACAAATTTATATTTTCAAATACAAAATATGTAATTAAATATAAAATATGTAATTAACGAAAAAATTGCATTAAATAGTTAATCAAAGGTGTTGAATAGAAATTTGAAATGAAAATATTTTAAAATCTTTAAGAATGGTTTCTAGTAAATATAACAAATTATATTTAAGAATGTAATTATTTATTAATATATATAATTAATTTTTATAAATTCGTAAAATTGTTATTTTTTAAATAACTTGGATTAGTGTCAGATATTAAGTTCATTCTAATTATTACTAGCATAATTGTCTTTTTACTATGGTGAATTGGTAACTTGCTTAAATTACAAAGAATTTATGATTTGTTTTATAAGTGGGTTGGGTTAATATCTGCATGATATGGAGTCCATTGAAATCACAACTCTATAACTATTTTTATTTTTTTTATTTGTGACATCCCATTTTACTAATCACTCCTTCTCCCAAAAGAGGACACATTAGGTGTCCATGACTACCCCTAATAAGGACATGGGTAAACCTAGGTTTGAAGTATCAACTTTTATAATAAATTTCTTGACAATTAACTTGATCACTAATGGTTCCATAACCAATTTTACACAAACACTAATTTTTATTCCACTTGCTATAAAATTACTTTGAGTTGGAGAAGTGAGACTATCTTAATTCATAAACTATTTTTTAAATCCATTTTAAAATTATATTTAAAACCTTGTGAGGAAATCATATCCTAATATTATATTTGTGATTATTTATCCCAAATACATTTTACAATAAACTCATCATACCCTCACATAGAATACATTACATGAGAATTTCATGAAAAAATGATGCATTACAAAAACATGAATATGACCTAAGTTCACAATATTAATATGGTCATAATATTTTTATTACATATGTCTCAATACAATACAAAAAGATAAGGAAAACTAGTGACACATATTAATATGTCCTACATAATAAAAACATTCATCTCTACTTTTGTATTTTTGTTACTAGTTAGCTAGATTCATCTTAAATCTCATCCATCTTAAATCCCAATCCACCAAATACTCATAAAGATCAAATCAGAAATTTAAATATATCTAAGCTAAAATAATAACATTGTATAATAGATTTCCTCAAACATAAGCACTTTAAATTTATAAATCCAATTTTTGTTTTTTAAAATCTTAAAGTTTAATGTTAATGAACATAACACTACATTATATAATGCGTCCACCTATCCGCACAATAATAAAAACGTTGCTCCTAAATGACAAAAAAGAATCCATTCATTTCGATTAAGATTAGTCAAAAATTAGTTTTGACATGATTATTGAGTAATGCATAACATAAACTTGGTGTAAACCGTAAAAATAGCTGGCAGAAGGATGTAAGTTATGTAACCCAAAGCATCATTCAAATGCATTGTAGTGAGCATTTTACGTGGGAATTTATTTCATGTTTAGATGTAATAGTGAAACTGGGTGATTATAGGTGAGAATATATATTTAAACACCTCTTAATTAAATTTTTCTATTTCAACTTAAGGTACATTTTTCTATTTCAACTTAAGGTACATGATAATTTGTTAATTGTTTTAATTGACCATTTAGATGCTTAGCATATGTTTCATCTGAATGCTATGATTTTTAATAAATTTAAAAAAAATGATGTCTGAATGGCCACCAATTTGGATTTTCAAAGCATATTTAATTCTAGAATAACTTCCTTGTATCTTGGTTGTAAAGGATGAAAATCTTCAATATTTTTGTTTCTTTATCAAGACCTGGAATTCTTAAAGGTTAAGTAAAATCAAAATTAATTAATAATAATATTTTTGTTGCAATAATATTTTTTGTTATATATTTATGAATGATAAATACAAATGAAACTTTCAACTATATAAACTATAAATCAATCACGGTAATATTTTTAAAATAATTTTACTAATTCTACTCATATAATATTATAATTAATATATATTAATAATAATGTTGCGTAATCGGTCTGGAGGTGTGTTGGCATAATAACTAATTGGTAAAAGATTCAATACTAATTGGTAAAAAATTCAAAGTCTCCATTAAATATCCAACATCAAATGCTCTTTGTTGGAGTCATGTAACTTTTTTAACAAATCCATTTTGGTAACAGTAACCGCTGGCTCAGTGTAATAAAACCTGCACTTTATACACACCTGTGATCGTTTCGTTATTAACAGATTTTTTTGCGGTGAGTAGATTTTGAAGTGGATGTGAATGAGTAAGTACTGGTAAAGATTGTCTTATTATAGATGCATAATAATAAGAATTAACCGATACACACATGTGATCGTTTTGTTACTGTGTAAAGGTTGTCATGTTGAATTGTCGAATTCGAATTTTTTAATAATTCTTCTAGTGGATTCACAAAATACCCACAAAGTTTTTATGGATTTTTTCATATTAACTATCATTATGTTTGTTTTACAAAATAAATCGATCATACTTTTGAATATTTTAGTGATTTTTTATGTGCTTTCATAAAAATGTATTTTATCAACAAATATTAGATGTGTGATATTTCATCATATTTATATTAACATCTTTTTAATATTAGAATTTCATGATATTTCATCATATTCATATTAATATCTCTTTAATATTAGAATTTCCTTTTGATTTTTAGTAATTTATTTAATTTTTTTTGTAAACTATGGTGAATTGATAACTTGTTGGAGTAATCTAGACAGACTCAAGATCAAAATATTAGATTGTCATTATAACACCAAGAGACAAGCTAGATATACCAATAACTTATGAATTAGCAAGATTGTAGATGGGAGGACTTTAAGTGCCTATTCTTCGAGCCTTATCACAATGGACTAACATGACATCTTTTATGAGAATTCAAACCAAATAGAGAGAACAACAAACCACTTTCCCAACCACTCAAACTTTAAAAGATGAAGAACCTCTTTTTTAAAACCCTCTCTAATTTAAAATTTAATCCTTAATAAATTTAATAAAAAATTATCAAACTTTTATTATTATAATTTACCAAACCATCTTTCTACAATCACATGACCCAAAGGAACTAGTTCCATTAAAGAATCCAAATTGAAAGGTAGAACAAAGATAAAAGGAGGAGCGAGAAGGGCAAGGAGAAGGGAAGGGCTCACGAGAAAATTCTTTAAAGTATGTCATGATCAAAGACTTGGTTCTATAGATAGAAGGTTAGGAAGAATCAAAGATTAGTGCATTACGTGCTCTCCATATGACCCATAAGATAAAAAATTGAAGGGTCCCGAGGGATTTATGCACACCAAACTAATGATGGAGGTAGTTAGGGTTGTAAGATAAAAAATTGAAGGGTCCCGAGGGATTTTACATACATATTTATTAGTTTTTAGTAATTATGTAAATGTGATTAATGTAATAGTTATTAATTGTGTTTTTTTATTAATTAATTATTTTAATAATTTCTTTAGAAAATTTTGAAAATTTGTGTGAAGATTTACTCATTGCTCAGATCGGATCTTCAACTTGTCGTGACGATGAACCACATTGGTTGGTTCGAAACGCGTCAACAAATGATTTGTTATGTGATTTTGCCCAAATTATTCTCACAATGTGTGAAAATTTTCAAAATTTGTATGAAAATTTCAGTTTTTTTCAAAAATATTTTATCACTAGATATTATGAGATTATTACACATCAATGCCAGATGCCAAATAATTATATTAAATAATTAAATAATTTGATTTTTTGTTTGATTAATTTAATAATAATTTTAATAAAAATATAAATTTTTAATGGTTTGAAATATATTTGTAAATGTAAAGATGACTTGATTACTTCAAAAAAAATCAAAAGTACCCGAAATCGGAGAAATTAGCCAAACAAAAACTCCGATAAACTCAGATAACAACATTTATCAAAAAAAATGCCACGCACATCCCGACACCCTCGGAAAAGTCGCACTGTTAACCGTATGACGATGAAAAGCGAGAAATGAAAAGCCAACCAAAACCTTTGAAAACAGCTTTAGAAGCGAGAATGAAAAGCCACCTAAAACCTTTGAAAACAGCTTTTGACTATACGGACACATGAATTGATTTAACTTATAAAATATTTTCTATGATATGATCGTAAAAACTTTCATGAGATTTGATCTGAAAGCTTCGAAATACGTCACTCGTCACTCGTGACAGTACCTTGGAAAGAAACAGATGCACAATTAAAGAAATTAGGTAAAGAACTCTCACTAAACATGCTGGGTACAAAAGTTTGTTGCACTGTAAAGTCTACCTAGAGGAATAAAGGAGTAAAGCTACAGAACGTCTTATAAAATCTTTTCTATGATATGATCGTAAAAACTTTCATGAGATTTGATCTAAAAGCTTCGAAATACGTCACTCTTCACAGTACCTTGGAAAGAAACAGATGCACGATTAAAGAAATTAGGTAAAGAACTCTCACTAAAGATGCTGGGTAAAAAAGTTTGTTGCACTGTAAAGTCTACCTAGAGGAGTAAAGGAGTAAAGCTACAGAACGTCTTATAAAATCTTTTCTATGATATGATCGTAAAAACTTTCATGAGATTTGATCTAAAAGCTTCGAAATACGTCACTCGTCACAGTACCTTGGAAAGAAACAGATGCACGATTAAAGAAATTAGGTAAAGAACTCTCACTAAAGACGCTGGGTACAAAAGTTGGTTGCACTGTAAAATCTACCTAGAGGAGTAAAGGAGTAAAGCTATAGAACGTCTATTTCCAACTCTATAGATCTATTAATAACATTAGAGGAGTAAAGGAGTAAAGCTATAGAACGTCTATTTCCAACTCTATAGATCTATTAATAACATTAATTTCGCCAGACTGCATTATGTACTGTATGAATATTAATGGTTTCAACTTTAATTTCGCCAGACTAGATTACGTATAATATGACTATTATTTATTGGCCCATGGGGATGGCAAGCCATATTTCCCATGTTATTGGCTCATAAATGAACGGCGGATGTATATGCCCACCGTTCGATTTCGGCCTATCGAACGGTGAGCATATACACCCGCCGTTTAGCCGAAATTAAACAATAAGCATATACACCCGCGATTCATTTATAGCTGGATAACATGAAATTTATTAACAGCATGGGGATAGCGAACGCTATTTCCAACCCTATAACATTCGCCTCAAATTCCAGGCCCGTCACCAACCATTAAGTCCGAAGAACATTAAAACCATTGTCAGGACTTCCCATTGTCATGACGAGTCCATCAATATTCCCTTTTCGAAGGCAGCGTTTTGGAAAAGTAACTAGCTTTAAGGCGAATGTATTAAGCGAAATTTTCGTGATGGTACATGTGGCTTGGTTTAAGCTAGTTACGGTTAGAAATATTTAGAAAGTTTCCTATGAACCATGGTATTGTCAGAATATGGATAGGACTGCAAATCTATTTCAAATATCAAAATTTTAGAAACAAAATTTGGTGATAGGACTTGTTATTATTGGTTATATTTAAATTAATTATTTTAGAGAAATATCTATGATCAGTGTGATGTTTCTGTCAATTTTTTCCCTAAAAATAACTAACTTGAACCTGAGAACAAGATACATAGCATCCCGAAAAAATAACTGAATGCATATGGCTTAAATACAGTTACTTTACCATGAATGAAAAGTAACATATTTTTAATTAGAATATGGTAATATACATGGTATGTTCTTACTAAAAACTCCACAACTCAAATTTGTATTCTATTACGTTTATAACTCAAACTTATATTCTAATACATTTATATCTCAAACGTTCGAACAAATTTCTACCCAAGTTCCAACAAAATTGACAATCACAAATATGGAAAAAAAAACCAAGAACTTAGAAGAGTTATACTAGGGCCTTCTCATTTCTCAATTGCTTCGCCATATTGTCATTTATGTCAAAAATATCCAAAAATAATTTATCCAAAATATCCAAAAATAAAGGGATAATTCTCTCGAAAGTTCCCCACTCCAACGAATGACAGGTGAGCTTCCTATGAATATCTTTGGCCACATATACACATCATGTGTGACCTCTTATCCATACCCCTCTCTCCAGACATCTCTGACCTTCAATGTAGCTCGGTTCGTGCCCAAAGCTGCAAGATAAGGGAGAGAGATCTGTTGTGGTCGTGAATAAAATTTTCATGATGAGTAGAATTTTGATAGTTGGAGGAACCGGATATCTCGGAAAATTCTTGGCCAAAGCCAGTGTGTCACAAGGCTATCCAACGTTTGTACTTGTTCGTCCCGCTACAGCCGCAGCTCTTGATTCCTCGAAGGAAAAATTGCTTCAAGAATTAAAAGATAATGGCATTCATATTCTTACGGTACTGTTTTTCTTTGGCCCCCCGTATGTTCGCGCAAAATTCTTTGCTTATTGTCACATTTGCATGAACATGCTATTTATTATAAGATGTAGTAGAGGGCTAATATATTTTTTTCCTTGCGGAGATTTAACAGGGATCTTTAGATGATCACAACAGCCTTGTGATGCAATGAAGCAAGTAGATATAGTAATATCCGCAGTTGCCATTCCTCAGCATTTGGATCAGTTGAATATCATAAGGGCCATTCAAGAGGTTGGAAACATCAAGGTATGTACACCACTTCATATTCCTTGAATAGTGCCGCCCTCTATAAATATTAGAGCAATATATTGATTCGTGTATTGTGGGGTTGCCCTTTCATTTACGGAAGTAGAGATTTGTACCGTCAGAGTTTGGCAGCGAGGTGGACCGAGTAGAGGCCGCTCTCCCTCCGTTTCAGAAAGTCTGTGACACTAAAAAGAAAATTCGCAGGGCAATTGAAGCCGCGGGCATTCCATACTCTTTCATCTCTGCAAATTCTTTTATGGCTTACTTTGCTAGTAAATGTATTTCGGAACAACCTTCCACCTTCTACTTATAGTTTTTTAATTTTCACATTTTTAAAAAAAAGCTTCTGAAATTTCCTTATTATACTCATTTGTAAACCAAGGCTCCATACCTTAATAAAATAAGAATTACCTGGAAATTACTCGTTTAAAGTCTCTCACCAACACTAAACATCAGTTTTAAATGGTTAACTTACCCTTATTTTACCCCTTTGTAAACCGAGGCTCCATACTTTAATAAGATAAGAATTACCTGGAAATTACTTGTTTAAAGTGCCTCACCAACACTAAACATCAGTCTTATAAATTAAATAGTTAATACAACAATGAACATACTAAAATTTACAATTATAATAATTTATAAACTTAAATAGAAAACTTAAAATTTTGGTAAACCTTTAATTTCATTATTTGAATTATATTTATACCAAAAATATTATCAAATTATTAGATCCACAACCTTCATAATCTTTCTTTTTTACTTGAAAATTCTGAAATAAAATACTCCTCATCAGCATTAAAAACCCTGGAGAATCATTTCTCTTTTATTTTCCTTCCTTGCTATAATTGTACATAATCTTGCGGCTTGACGACTTTATGACTAAGATCGATCTAGTGTAATCAAATATTTCAGTTTACAATTTGATAGTTTATAAGTAAAGTTTACAGTAATTTACTCCCTTTAACAAACGTTTCAGTGGCCTGAATTCTTCTTTACTCTTTTCAAACCAAAACTACACCTGGGACAGAAGTCACAGTACGGTCCGATTATATCAGTCCATAGCAGACATTAAAAGTGACGGTGTTTTATGTGGTGCAGCTGTTCTCAATTTAAAAGATGACATTGCAGCTTTCACGATCAGAGTGGCAAATGATTCCAGAACCATGAATAAGCTTGTGATTTACAAGCCACCAGGCAACGTAATCAGCCAGGGTGAGCTAGTCTCAGCGTGGGAGAGGAAATCTGGAAGACCCCTTCGCAGAGTATTTTTGCCGGAAACAGAGATGGTCCGACTATCTTGGAGTAAGAGAAAAAAACCATTTAAATATTTGTGAAAAGTTTAAATTAAAGGGTTTAACAATCATGTTATAATGAAAATTGGAATATGTTTGTTGCAGCTCTGCCTCATCCTGATAACGTTCGCATCTCGGTTCTGCACAACATTTTTGTTAAAGGTGAGCAGACCAGTTTCGAGTTGGGAGACGAAGATCTGGAGGCTTCTCAACTCTATGGAGATTACAAGTACACCATCAGCCTCCAACTCTATGGAGATTACAAGTACACCACCGTGGATGAATTCCTGGACACTTGTCTCATTTCGGCACCCGAGACGAAACTCACGTCATTCTGATGTTCAGGTTTGACGGACATGGCAGGTTGAAGATTTCGAGTTAGGTCCTCTCAAGATGGGGTGATCATAGTTTTTTCATATTTAGTCATTGTTTGGCCATTGTGATGGGTTATAAATAAGTCGTTTAGTTAGAGAACTTTACTCAAATGATGTTTGGGGTGTGTGCTTTAAAGTCAGTGATATTATAATATAGTATTTTTGTTGCATACATTTTCCTAATTTTTCTAATCTGAATTAGCATACATAAAAAATAGGGAAGGAATTAAGAGAACATTTTTTTGGTTGATAAGTGGGTGAATCCTGAAAATCACGCTTACTCTGTGGTTAAGAGGCCACGACTCAGGAGCATTAAGTTGTTAAATTCATCGGGGGATCGCCCCCAGCCTGAGCCGCATGTGCGGATGGCCCCCAACCTAAACCGCACTAGCGGAAACCATGGTGGATTTTTGGTATGGGCGAGACTAGAACGTATAACCTTTGCTTAAGGAGCCCCTTAACAGTGCGGGCTCCTTCACCCATTGTTCTATATCGCTTTGATTTAAGAGAACAAATTTTCATGATGTTTAATTTTTTGTATTAAATACAAAAATATTAATTTATTTAAAATAAGTGTTGTTATTTTACAGTATTTAAGAAGTCAAATTTTGATGATGGATAATCTTTTTATTATATGTAAATGTATTGAATGTAAAATTAGCAATTCATTTAAAATAAGTGTTGCACTGTAGTTTAGTTCTTACCGTTTAAAGTTAGGAATTGGGTTTTAGAAAAATTGCGGTAAATATTATAATTTGTGTTTATCAAGCTAAATTAATAGTGTTTAATAGGTAAATAGAATCCTATAATAATTTGGGATGAACTCATAAATTGCGATGTCTACACAATAACAATTTTATTAGTACATTTACATCTTATTCTTATTTTTTTTTTATGCAAAGGCTTGCTTAAATTATGATGGGAAGTAATTGATTAACAATCGAAGATAGAAATTATTTTTAAGAGTATATATCTACACTTGTATTTACCACTAAATAATAACAATAATAATAATAATCCATCAAATAATACACATTTAGATACTTTGATACAGATAAAAACTTTAGATTTTGGCTTACTTCTTGATACAAGTTTCTTTGAAAATGTCTTTTAACAACCAAATAGATAAAAGTTGGTGTGTAAGATCTGCTTATTTGTGAAACAAAAAATCAACCTCCATACAATAATATGATTGCTAAAATCTACTAAATATACACAGTAATATACATAATATTAATTTATAATTTATCTTAATTTATAAATTAAGTAATTTAATTTACATTTTAAATTTATATAATTTAAAATGCAAATACTATACAATTAATTAAATCATATTAAATAAGTGAACTTTAAAATATATTAAATATATTAAATTTAAAAATAAAAATGATATGTAACACATAAATAACATCTTTTCCTCCATTCAATCTTTCTTATATTTTATTTTATTTTATTTTATATAATATAAATAAAATATGCTAATTTATAAATAGCAATTTGTAATTTAAATTTTATTTTTGATCAACTGAACTAATAAGAATTACACGTTGACAACGTGCCTCGGAAGTCTGTCGCATTCACCTTCGGCAGAAATACGTCGATTTCTTATCTTATCCGCCGAGCTTATCTCGATTGGTTGTTGCTCAAATGCTTTCCCGCTTGGGATTTTAAATTGAAAAATTGAGCGCTGAATCTCTGCAGGGCGTTGAATAGGTAATAGATGCGTCTCTGCTTCATTTTGAGCCTCTCCAGCACCGGCGTAAGCACCGTCCGTCACTGTAACAACATCAAGGTAACTCCATAATGGACATAAGCAAGAGGCTCCTCATGGCGAGATCTCCTCTCCATTTGAAGGTTGCGGCTGCGGGTGCTCTTTCTAGAGTAGGAGTAGGGGGCGTGGATATGATTTCAGATCAATTGTTGGCATTTAGGTTATGTAAGCTCCCTTCACAAAGTCACTAAAATACCATCTAATAACATATTATGATTTCAACACTTTTAAATTAAAGTTTATATTGGGAATAAAATACTAATTTACTTGATTATGTTCTTAATTGATGCTGCAAACTTTGCAAGCTAGGATACAAACTGTAGCGTTGAAAGCAGAAAGTACAATTAATTTGAGCAGAACCAAAACAAGTTGATACGGTTATTAAAAGAGGTTTTGGAAGTCGGATACTGTAATGGATTACCATATCACGGAAGATCACTTTGGTGAAGTCCATGTAGTTAAACAGTGTATTCTCAGGTTCGATTTGACTAATTCCAACTGTCAAGTCCAGCAAACATTCTTGGTAGGAAAAGATGCACTCTGGATGCATTTACATATCATTTGTATCATTTTATTAAGTTGTTGTTTGAGATAAACTATTTTGTGTATGAGTATATTACATTTAATCTATAAAATTAGCTTTAATTTTTAGAAAAATAAGCTCAAGTTGGTTTTCTAATAAGCTTTCAGTTAGATTTGTGGACTACTATAATCTTAAAAACAAGAGCTAGTCCTGAATACAAGCAGGTTATTGATGAATTATGGAGCTGAGTGCAAATGTGTAAATTATTCACCATCCATTAAAAATTTACTAAGTCACTCTCAAGATCAGTTGTACACTATAAGATTCCATTTACATCATATTCTTATGTTGGTGGTAGGAATTTCTCTATTTAGTTGGCAACATTTTTTTGAAATTGTTGGTTCAAATAATGTGTTACTTTTTTCCGTCTAGAGAGAATACTTTAATATGTTAGATGTTTTAGTGATTTCTATCAAAATTGACCTAATGTAAGTAAGAACCTAGCTTCCTTGATTCTAAAACTTCAAAGTAATATTTTTGACAAATTAAATATACAATAAAAAAAAAAAATTATTCATTTACTACCAAAACTAACTTAACTTTGATTCCATAACTTCAAAGTAATATTTTGACACATTAAATATGCAATAAAAAAAACTATTTATTTACTTTTATTACAAGAACTACTACTAATAAATGAATAAAACCCAATCCACCTTTGATCAATGAATGAATAAAAGGAATGAATCCAAAATGCAAAAGTTTTCTTTCTCTTGAAATTTGTAAGACCTTTGCGCGGGTAAATAAACCAAGGAATTTTTCTTCTTCTTTTTTTACGAAAAAATGGAAAAAACCAAGATGAATATTTCTTATATTAAATAATTTATTTATTGTTTATCTGTCAAATATATTATTTTGATTTTTTTTTAAATATCTTATTACATTATACGTAGTCATAAGAATATGCTTCATTAAATTTATTTAGCGTACCAATATGTTTAGTTCTAAGATTTACATTATATCTAGTTATAAGAATATATTAGAGAAGGCTTTTCAATAAATAAGATAAATGGGAAAAGAGTTTAACTATTAAAGGAGGGTAAAATATTTATGGATTTTTAATTGAAATATGCCAAAGTCATTCTATAATACTCAATTTATTTTTGTTAGTTTGACTTTAGAAAAAAAAGACATAAATTCAAAATAAAAATAAAAATTGTTAATACATTGTTGTATGGCAAGGTTCTATGTGGTGATAGGAATGTAAAGATCTTGTTTGGTAATTACAAACTCTTCAACCTGATTGGTATTTAAAATAGTGAAGTATTTAAATCGTGTCTGCCATATTGTGAACTATAATTGTTTTAATTGATGAGTTTAAAATTTGTAAAAACTTTATAGTAATTCAAATTTGTATAAAACTTAGATACCAACACATGTTCTTGTTGAAAACATACCATTAGAGGTAAATAATTAAGAAAGAAATAAAAATCATATAAATTTAAATAATTTAATAAATGTCTTGCAAAATAAAGATAACTTATCAATTAAGTATATAATAAGGATATAATTTCTTTTTAGTTTTCCCCTATTGTTCTATATTTGAGTATGTGTGGGGCCATAGTCATGAAGATAGATTCCATTATGTTTAATTGGGCATGTGGTATTTACACGCCTTGGTATTGTGAAAAAAAATTGTTTACAAATTATGAATTTTTATAATAAAGTAGAATAAATACTTATGGATAAAAATAATATTACATGTTTTAAAATGCATATGTGATTAACTAATATATTAATTCTTTTTATAAGTAATAATAGTAATAATTTAAAATAGTTATATTCTAGCTAAATTTTAGGATTTAAATATTGAAAAGAGATTTATCATAGTGTAAGTGTTTTGATGTCTATATTGCAAAAGGTTACTTACAAATTAACAATTTCTATCATAAAATGAGGTGAATCTCCATGGATAACAATACTGTTACATGTTTTATAATGTGTATATGATTAAATCATATATTAATTCTTTTTATAATTAAAAATAATAATTTAAAGTAAATTTATAATTTAGTTAATTTTATGATTTAAATTTAGGCATTGTGAGATTGACTATGAAGTAAGCGTTTTGATGTTGTTCACATTGATGCCTATCATTGTTTACTAAATTATTACGAAAATATTAATAAAATA